>WYDI02028813.1:0-64895 GCA_009867235.2 Psittacus erithacus
CTCCGGGACTGGGGGGGTGGGGGGAAGGACAGGTTGTGGGGGGAAAACAAGCAGGCTACATGCTTTGTCTAATTTACAACTAGGCTTAAACCACAACAACGAGGCAGTTAAAGTCAAGAACAAATCCCTTAAAAATCCACGCACAAAAAAATCATTGTCACTTTTTTGCCAAATGTCGCAGGAAAGAAATGCACCTCTGGTACCATGTTGTGTGATGAGCAGGCAGAGTTGTAGTGTCTTGTATTTGGTTGCCATGCATCTGCCTGGCACCTCCTCCAAGACATACAGGGGTACACATGCAGAGAGGACATCTCTTCTTCCCAGAAGAGATGGACAATTAAAGGAAAGTGTAATTACTCTGTGGGTATGTAGCAGTATACATCTAAGAAGGACCCATGCATTTTGCGTTGGTCATATCCCAGGAGACAGTCATGAGTAATGCAGGCTTTGATCTTTTCTTTACAATGAAATAGAGAGGTATATTTTACCATGTGTTCCTTAACGTATTATAATTTATCTTAAGATCTTACAGAAAACAAGGTGTGATAGGTTTTATGTGAGTTAGCTGTTCCTGGTAAATCTTGTGTTCTTCCCACGTGGGTATTTCCAAGCATACTGTTTTGCCCAGAACAGACTCTGAAAATGCCAGTCAAGTGCCAGCCCCTCTAAGCCCATGAATGGAAAAGCCCAATTTCTTTGCAATTCTCTCATATCACCAGCTGTCTAAAAACCTCTCTGAGAGGATTTAGATTGGATTTTGTGCTGATTTTATACAGTTGTCTTATGTCTTCCCCATGAGTGGTGAAAAAGATTTGTTCCATACAGCATCGGGGATGCAAGTATCATTCCTGTCTCACTGCATCGTTTTAAAGGAGGACCAGACAGTTGCCATGACAACAGCACATCTGAGCCAGCTGTAGTTGCCATGGAAACAGAGACGATGGGAGCCAGGAAAAATAGTCCCAGAGGACAAACCATTTTAAAACACACACAAAAATTCCCTTAAACTAAAATAAAATCTTGCTTTGAAATTCTAGGGCCTCAGAAAAAAGGAGCAAACCAGAGGAGAATGCAAACACCTTCTCATGGGCTTGCTGCTTTCTGGTTTTACATTTTTGAGAGACAAGGGAGAAGTTACTGGAAGTGATCCAGTGATTGCTAGAAAGGGGGTGAAAATAAACTCCACCATACCTTTGGCCCATCCTGCTGACCCTGTGGGAATGTGAATGCTCTGCACTGATAGCTCTGTGCCACAGAGCCACAAATCAGTACGCCAGTCAGGTATTCCTCTCATTCACAGCAGGCTCTCCTTCTCTAAAGCTAACCATTCTCCATACAAGTGCTTTCAAATAGTGAGATTCTATCTTTGGAGACGCTTTAGTCTCTGCAAGAGGCACAGTTTTTATCATTAAAAAGGCAGAAAGATGCACTGTCTGAGATGTCCAAGGCTTAAGTCTGTGAATCTCAGGCAATGGCTGGATGCCTGGCAGCACTGCAACCTGCACTGTGGCCTTCAGGGATGGGCCAGTCTGTTTGATAGGTACCAAACAGATCAACCCACAACATCCTACATCTCATTGGGGTCTTCTGTTACTGCTTATCTGTAACTCCTTTTTTTTTTTTTTAACATTACATTTAAGCACAGGAATTATTAAAATGAGAAATGAATGATGTTGTAGAAGAGAGGAAAGCAAACAGCTTCAGCATCCACATAGAGATGTGTGAATTTGGGATCTCTTGAGAATGTAACATGGCAAACACAAGGGCTGAGACTGGGAGTGGGGGAAGAGACGAGAGCAGATGGAAGGAGAAGCTGACAGGAATAAATAGATTAATAGGGGAAGGTGAGATAGGAGAGCCTCAAACTGGGAAATGACAGAGATGTAGGAGGATGCTAGAGCAGAATGTGTGTGGTAAAAATAACAAGCAGTGAGAAGGTGAGCATAAGAGCAGGTAAAGCCTGAGGTAGAGAACAAGGATGGAAGCAGGCAGAGATGAAACAACAGAGAGGAGTGGGATGGCAGACCACAGGATATGAGGGGGGCAAGCTGAGAGCAATGCAGTTGGCACAGCAGTATGGGACAGGACAAGGTGGGAGGTGAAGCATTGCTCAGTAAGTACAGGGGCAAGGAAAAGTGAAGAGAAGCAGGAGATATGGAGGCCAGATAAGGCACAAGATGGCCTGTAGGGTAACACGCTTTCTGTTGTTTGTAGTATTCCTGTACTTCAGCAGATTCCCTTGGCTTTTCCACAATCCCTGCATGTGTCTAAACTTCTGTTTCCTGGTTCACTCATCACACTATGGGGAGCGCTGCTTAATCCAATGCAGTGTTGTACTTACACTTCCCAAGTACTTATTTCCTTGCCCTGTATCAACAGCTAATGTTACCAGATCTTTCCATGCTTTCAAGGCACAAAATGTCATTCATTTCTTAACAAAGGCAGACTTAGAAAAGCAGTTCAGCATCTCAGGTGCCTCTGAACTGTCAATGCATTTTCTGCCTTCTCATTTTGTGATCACAGTTCCTGTCCGTTTGTTTCAGTCTCACTCCTTTATGTTTATAAACAAGAGAAACAGATGCTGCAGTCTGCACACACCTGTAATTTCTATTGAAGCCAAGGGAATCTGGATGCATGTAACTAATGGGACTGGAGGACTTGGCTAAGGATTCCTGTTTAAAGAAATAATAAACTGCTCACGTTTACTGAGAAGGAGAAAGAAAAAAAGTCTTTATTCAAAATGTAAATCTCTTTCTGCTGAGGAGCAAACCCAAAAGTCAGCCTTCAGGATATAAATATTTATGCCTTTTGCATAAACAGCAGATGTAACATTTCCAATTAACTGTCGATCTTTCCATTTCTCTGGCTGCTGCTGCTTTCTCTCACAGTATCAGAATGAGCAGTCCGCTTGATTTGCCTGAGCTCAGATCTGTCACAAATTTCCACAGTCAATAAGATGAAGTTGCTCCTGAAAATGTTTATTTATCAGAGCCTAACAATTTCCCTCTGTTTTTTATTCCTTGTATGCAATGTAAAATGAATTCTGTTCTGCTGAAAGATGTGGGATTCACAGCCCAGATAAGAGAGCAGAGAAGGCGCAGAAGCAGGCATAGGTGAGAGCAAGTGCTCAGCCACTGCACCACACTTCAGCCCAGCCCTGGGAGAAGCCCTCATGACATGAGAGATGGCAGTCTCTGACCCATTTGGCCCCTGGCCTTTCTACCAAGGCTGCCAGCCTGGGGCTGGGTAGCACTGAGTGCAGGAGGTTTTATGATGTAGCCACCTGCTCATGAGGAACTGCCTCCATCACTTCTTTGATGTCAGCTTTCTCAGGTGTCTGACATTCAATATTGCTAATGGCAGCCTCCTGCTTCCACAGCTTCTTTCTCTCTGTGAGAAAGTGTGAACTGTGCAAGCAAGAAAACGAGACCTACTAGAGCTTGTAAACATCAGTTTTCACTGGCATCATGCCTACAAAGCAGAAGATTTTTCTGGAGCACTGGAAGGAGTGCAAGAACAAAAATCAAGAGCAGAGAAGCAGTCATAGGTAAAAAACATTCCAGAAGGCAGGTGCAAGGGGAAGGAAAGGCATTTTGTCTGGTGATATGATATAAAGTGGAGATCCCCCTTTTCCCTTCTGAGGATGCTTCTGCATATTCTGCTGTCCTCTGACCTGTCCTGCAACACCATGAAGTTTAGCTCAGCATCTTTTCATTTTTCTGGCAATCCAAAACTCAGTTGGGTATTGCTTCAAACCAGGAACTACTGTTCAGCTGATCCAGCTTCCATTGGGGGCTCAGGTGAAGAGCTCTTGGCCTTCCTGCTTACAGGGAAAGCACTGGCCTGGGACCTGCACAGCAAGCCTGGGATTGGGACAGGGCTTTGTGCTGCTGGCTCGGTTAGAGTGGGAGGTCAGCCTTGCTCTTTACCTTCCTCAGGAGCTGAATCTAGGGCCTGCAGCCCTGGCAGGTGCTGGTGCTATGGGAACTGGCTCTGCTTTAAAACCATCCATGTGGCAATGCAGGGATGGAGACATCTGCAATCCTTAGCTTAGGGGTGCACCCTCCTCACACAGTCCTGCTCTCTGTTCCCTGCTTTTCTCCAGATTCCCAACACTCCGAGATGCATTTTTGCCCTCTCCCAGGGTCTTGTTTGCCACATCCCGCCTGGCTCTGGATTCTCACTGGTGTGAATAGCTGGCCTCTCACATAGAATGAGAAATCATTAAACTCAGAAAAAGGGTCCAAATTCACAAGTAACTGGATGTTTAATTGCTTAGTGAGGAAAATTTTTACTCTGCTCTATGCTGTGCCCAAAAGGCATATGTAGTAGTTCTTGTTTATACTCGCATATAGTCTTGACTAAAGCTTCTGTGACCAGTGATGAGGTTATCTGCACTGCAAAACCCCAAATAATCATTAGCATTTGCTTCAGGTGAGCTGAAGTGCATTTTGATTGCAAGTAGAAGCTAACTTTGCTTGTCTCTCTGCAAACCCTTGCATGTGTGAGGTTCCATCAGCAGCGCAGCAGGAGTACTGAATTAGCTGAAGTTGGTACTGGCTGCATGCTACCTTCCTCTTCTTTATATCAACCTTCCTGCTTGGTCAGTTACATCTAAAAGAACCGGAGGCAGCACCAGCAAAATATCCTGGCTTTGCTTTCCCACCAGGAACCAGAGTCTGAGTAGCACTAGGACTGATTGGCTTCTCTGTCATGCCATGCCCTTTCTGGGACTCTCACTGTTGCTCCTGCCTGAAAGGCTGTGCAAGCACAAGGCAGCTCTACTAACTTTCTTAAAGTGGATCAATGTGGATTAACAATTTGAATGGAGCAGTCTCGAAAGGAGTCTGAAAGTCAGCGTTCTTAAACCGCAAGCATTTCTTTCTTCTTTCTGGTTCAGGCCCCGTGACGGTGGCTGACTGTCTGGTATTGCTCTTGAGTTTTCAGTGCTGGTTGAAAAGGCTCCCTGGTTTAATGGCATTCATTAATCATACAACAATGCATCTCTGCAGCACCACAGCTCAGAATCCAAGTTACATTACTGATGGGTGTTGGCCCAGCTCCTCAGGTTGAGGGTGCTCTAAGGTCAAGCCGGATAATTCAGGCTCAGTGTGCATTTTGTATATAATATAGGACACCCAGGGTTGAGGCAGCTTGTTCAGGCACAGGAACAGAGTTTCAGCTGAGTGTGCTGAGTGCTACAGGTCATGAGTCACTCCTGGGGATGAGGCAAAGGGAACTAAGCCACTGTCACGCTTCCTGGATTTGAAGGGGATCTGACTGCTGCAATGGTCCTCCCAAGTGTCCTCATCTATATCAGTTATGGCAGGTCCTTACAGAGTCCAGGATTTCAGTCTGTCATGCCTGCTGGCTGCTCTTCTAAAAGCAGATTATCTTCCTGTGCACTTTGTGTTTTCCCTAGAACACTTTGCCAGGCTGTTGCCACGGTGTCCAGTTTTTCTAGTGCTGAAGGGCCCAAAGTCAGTCCTGTTTTCTCTCACATGCCTTGCGGATGCTGTGATGACCTTCAGGCACAATCAGAAGCAACTTCCCAGTCTACCCTCCCCCTCCTAGCTGGACACAAAAGCAACTGCAGAGCCTGTGGCTACAGTTTGCAGGAATGCACTAACAAATAGCTTTCAAGGGCTTCCCTAATCACCCTTCCCTAGTTCTTCTGTTGCCAAGATGGTACTCAAAGGAAAATGTCAAGGCCTGATCCCCCACAGACTGCCATTCAGATAACTAAATGCTAGACACTCCCCGATTTGCTTTATGAATCTTGTTTCAAGGCCTCAGGTAAGCATTAATGCATGCACCATAGAACAGCGCATTGATAACTTTCATCTAGTGTGGGACTGCAGTTGTCTTTCTCACTTTTTAGGATACAGGATCCTTTGTGTTATCATAATTGTGTGCTTCACAGTTGTCAAAGCTTGACTTAGCCCCTAAGCTCTTGCTTTGGGAAGCAGTCGGCTCCTATCAGGAAGGCTCCTCCACAAATTCCCAGAAAGTGGAATTTTAGTAAGTGACCAGAATTTTATCTGGACACTGTCTTCAAGGCCCCTAATACAGCTGAGAAAGTGCACTTATGCAGAAGCAGGTGATATGTGCCCTTTCAGAGCTCCCATGTAGCCTCAGAGAGACCTTTAAGGAAGGTCCCCTTTGAGAAAGACATAGGCTGTTTGCGCATTACATTATCCCCTTGCACATATGCTCACAGACCATTTGGATTACATCATTCTTCCCAGATTTTAGACTACATTTCAGTAGCCAGGCCCTTGAATTTGCACATTAAACAGCAAAACTCACTGAGCTGATTCTCTGGAGCCCTACTGATGCATCAGACATCCTCCTTTTTCCCTGTCTTCCATGTACCCCATTACTTTTCCCCATCTGTGTCAGGCAGAATGATTCAGCAAACAGATATGCTTATTGTTGGCAGGTAGTCCAGGCATTTAGCTTGACAGCAGCATTGAATATTGTATGTCCTTTTATTTATTTTGCCTGAGTGCAAATTTGAGTACAGGCTGTTCCATTGTCTATATGATATTTTGTCCAACCTTCCAGCTTCCTTTTAGAGAGGAAGCTGCCTGCAGGTGCTGCAAACACTTTTTGTTCCTTCATGACTAGAAGAAACTACTCTATTCCTCTAAGGCTTTTAGTCTGACTTGGTTCTGGCTCGCGCACCTGCCTGCCTTCTCTGGAGAACTGGCAGGTGACTATTTTCAGTAATTTACCTTAGAGCTGTTCTGTCATCCTGCTATTTATTTCTGCCATAAATTATGCCCAGAGGTTAGAAAGCTCTTATCTTCCCACTCACAGAGGAACCGAAGGAAAATATTCTGCAGGGCAGAGAGGCATCTTTGGGTGGTTTGTAAATATTTCCAGAGGCAGATGTACTGGGGAGTGAAAAGAGCTGTAGTCCCTACCCTGCTAGTATCGCCTGATATAACCTGTATCTTCTAGGTTATGCAACAGGGAGTCATTGTGCTCACGCAGCCCACTCTTCCTACTGTGATTTACATCCAGCGTTTGCGAGATACACCTGCTAGTGCTTCAAAGCATGAAAAGGAAATAATAAAAAAAGGCCTTGAGAAATGATAGCTTGCTCCTCACACAGTGATTTGACTCATTAAAATCAGTGGAGCAATTTTCAGTGACTTCTCTGGGATTTGGATCAGACCATAAAAGCACAAGCCCCGAGAGCTGGACTGCAGCCAACTAACTTAAGAGAAGCAGAATTCCAAGCAAATGAGTTTTCATTTTTAATTCAGAAGCTAAATAAAATTGAACTGCAGTGCATTTGGATGGGATAGCTCCAAGCCAAATCCAGGGAACTGAAGGAAGTGATACCTGTGGTGTGTTTGCATCTTCTTAGCTGTACCCTAAGGGGCTAGTTGCTCCACAAAGCAATTATCAATTATCCAGCAATGGACGCTACTGCTCTTATTATTACTATATGCCTAAATGCTCATTGTAGACCAGGACTCCAGCAAGCTGGACAATAGACAAGTATAGAGCAAACAGATGGTCCTTGCCTTCCACAGCATCTCAGAGACCAGATTTACCATCTTCTGCTCTGAGTTTGCTGATGCGTGCTGCACCACACAGAGTGGCATTGTTTTTTTCCTGTTGAAGTCAATTAGGTTCTTAGTGCCCCAGGGAGGTGATAGAGAGGTTTGTGCTGCTTGCTTTGATAGAAGATGTAAAACATAAGTTCTGGTTTTGCCACCCAAATTTCACTATGTTTTGTTGAAAAATGCCTGCAGAAGCTTATTCAGCATGAGGGTGAACTTGGTTGTATGGTACAGGCTTGTTTACTAAATGCAGCATAGCCTGCCTGAAGGTCAAGTGGGTACTGCGTGCCAGGGCTCCCTGCCCAGGTCTAGGTGGAAATGAGAATGAGCTCGCAGTATCTCAGTGCTTCAGGAGTATGTGCCTTCCTTGGATAGGTCTCTTTTTCTGCATCTTTCTCTTTTTTTGTTCTCCACATGCCCTGATTTCCTGCCCTTTCCTCTGCCACCTTTCTTCTTTTTTCTTCTCTAATAGCATCACCTGGTCACCCTCCTCAGATAACTCCTCTGGAGAACTGCAGACTTACAAAAACGACAGTTGTAAATCTCTCCCTGTAACTCACTTGGTTTGTGAAGTGCAAAAATATCCTTTTAACTATTCAATTTTATTTTGGGGGGGGCTACTGTGCTCCTTGTATTCAGATAAGCCATACTTAGGTTCTTCCAGACCCAGCCAGAAAAGGAAGTTCTAGAAATCCCATAAGAAAAGGCTGTCCTTGTTTCCAACTTCTCCTGTCAAAACCTCTGCCAGTGTGAGGTAAAATCTCCAGTAATGACCAAAGAAAGAAGAGGAGCAGGAAAGCAGCTCAGAAATCTGAGGGCAGCCCTGGCTCTGCTTCAGAAGCTGGAGGTCATCTTTGACAGGGACAGGGAGAAATCAGACAGAAAAGGGGATCTCAAGCAAGCAAACAAACAAATCAACTAAATGAACAGACTGGGTGATAAAGTAGAGCTGAGAATCGGTAGCTAACGAACACACCTCTGTTGCTGCACTGCTTTCTCCTGGGTGGAAGGGGAGTCAATTACCCACCTTCCAACAAGCTATTGATCAAGCTGCTGCCATGTATTGAATCAGAGCCCCAGCTGCCCTGTGTGTGGTTCTTTGATTTTCTCTCCCTCTGTAGCTGTACGTGGATGGAAGCCAGATGAGCCAGCACAGGACTATCGATCAATCTGCCTCCCTCCTCCTCCTCTTCTTCACCCTGGTTGCCATGACAACCATGGCTGCTGCAGCAGCAGCAGCACTGTTTACCTGGACCATTTATTTTCCTCTTCAATATCTTTCCCTTCCCCCCACCACTCTCACCTTGGCATGATCTTGGCAAAGCACTCAGCAGTTGTAAAAGGGGTGAGTTTTCATGACTCTGAGGAGGACAAGGCAGTTCTTGGTTCCACTTTATCACCCAGTTTGTCCATTTAGTTGATTTGTTTGTGAAGAATCATTGCCTATAAACAAGAGATATCTTGGTCACCAACTAAGTCATGCTCCATGATGGAGAAGGACCTGCCATTCCAAGTTCTCCTTCATACGGTTTAAGTGTGCCTGTATTAAGACCCACGTTTTCTTCTTATATATTGCCCTAGTGTGGCAACAGAGAACTTATCCCAGGTATGCCATCATTTACCAGCAGTTAACCTCACATGACTCCTGGGATGGTACAACATAACCATTAGGTGCACCAGACTTTCTTTCAGATCTTCAGTCACCCTTGTAACTTCTGTTGAGGGCACTGTGTCCTGCAAGGGCCAGCTACTGTGGAAGGATCCACGGAGCAGGCCCGGGGTCACCTCGCAGTAGAAAGCCTTTGCAGTATGTTCACCATGGCTTCCAGCTGCATATGCTAGGCAGTTCAGTTCCTGGCTTTGCCCTGTTCTACAATGCTTTCCATCATCCTCACAATCTCCCCAGGTGCCAGCATAGTCTTGTTCCATCTCTTTCCTCATACTGCTTTCACTGCCTGACATCACCTTCATGCTCTTCAGGAGGATGACAGACATGCTACAAAGATCAAACAGTAGATAAATGACAGTGTTTAAGGAGTAGCCCATTTCCCCCCTCCTGAATGTTTTATGTAGTGTGCTGAATCATCCATCTGCAGAGTCTCAGTGTAGGGTTCTCTGCTGTAAAACAAAAAAGCTTTATGCAGGGGTATGGAATATAAGATATACAAAAAAAAAGATACTTCTTAAAATACAATACAGGTGTCCACTTTGTCTCAAAGGTCTTCCTGGATTCCATTTAATTGAAATTCTTCACCCAGGCCTTACATTCCTGATTTTTTCCACAGTAAAGCCATCAGACTCTTCCAGGAGACTCATAGTTTTTCATTATAATTCAGTATGATTGATACAGGATGTAAAAGATCACTTGATGGTATCAAGTACAGATTATCCTTCCTTGAAGCAGAAAGCTACAGGATAACCTGTGGAATTTGCTACTGTGTGATATTAGGGAAGCAAAACCTGCATTTTGAAGAGAAAACAGACGTCTGTAATGAAAAGGAAGGCACTGGCAATTTGGTGCAAGAAAGTTTTGACCCCCAATGCTGGGAGGCACAAGAGGACCGGGGTGAATGCTGAGTCCTGCTTCATCCTTCTATTTTGCTTATCCTAGAACAGTGCTATGCTGGGAGTATTACACAGCCACCACCCATTCCTCTGGACAGTTTGGCAAGTCTTACTCCATCAGACATGTTACCAAGCTTAATTAGCCAGGAGTGTCTCTTTATATAGGAGGAGCTCAGATCTGAGATTGTCCAGGCAACAGATTCCTTCAGAACAAGCAAGTCTTGGACAGACTCTGCAAAATGAGACTGGGTTGGGTGCCCAAACACCACTCCATGTGAGGCCCTGGCCTCGCTCGGGGATGATTAATTCAGAGTACCAGGAGCAAGAAGGTATATTTGACTGGCTGGAGCAGTGGCCTGATATGCCATGGCAGGAAGCATGATACTAATGCAAATTGTTACTACTCATTAACTAATTAATTTGTTGTTATGCCCATAAGGTACTTAACACTTTCCAGGCACAGAAGAGAGCCCAGTCCCTGCCCTCAAGAATAAAAGCTCTAAAAGGGCAAGCACTGAGGAATGGTGAAAGAAAAACAACATAGATGGGGTGTAATAAGAAGAAATACATGGTTTGCAGTTAAAATGTATGTCTGGTTTTGCAAAGATGGTTTATGCGATCACAAAATATTTGGTGGGGGGAGCATGTATGATATCACATGTCTGTCAGATGCATGTATAATTTTTGATGCATTGGTCAACTAAAATTTGGATGGGTGAGAAGCTGGCTCAAATATACTTAATTTCATTAAAATAAAAAGCCTAAAGAAGAGGCAACCCTTTTCTTCAGCCCAGAAGGTAGCTGCAATAGGAGTTTATATTTTCTCAGGCTTCAGAAAAATTGCATGGGCTGCAGCTCTTAAAAACAGTAAGAAGAAAAAGCTTTAATTGGTGCTTGAAGTCACACAAACCTGCAGGAAATCAGACTACCTTAGTCTCAGAGAACTGACGTGGGTATAGATGCTGCTGCAAAAGGTGGAGTAGAAAGAGATCTGTGTTGGAGAGAGTGTGAAAGGCTGTGAGGAGACTGGCATGCAGGCGAGAGTTCACATTACTGGTGGAGGAGACAAGGAGACACATACCGGAAAAGATGGATGAGCAGTCTTGCACAGGTGACTTTCATTATCACAAGTTTCCTAAACTGTGTTAAGCAGGCAGTAGTGGATAAATTCAAGATAGGAACAAGCAGATATGGTGTGGTGCAGAGATGACCTTTGTAGCTTCATTTGCGCTGTACTGCAGAGTGTAGAGGTACACACTAGGCCTGAGACATGAATATTATAGTAATAAAGATAAGAGATGCACAGCCCTCGATATGATGGCTATAGGAGAAAGATATTGTGAATACTGACTGTGAAGAAAAATTAAAGTCTACCTACAGGCGGGATGGACAGAATAAGAGAGAGGAATTGTAATGCCTAAGCCACACAGCGGGTAGCCGTGGAGTCAGCCAGAAGTAAAAAGAGAGCAGTGATGAGCGTGTGTAAAGGATGATTACAATTTAATTTTTATCCAGAATTTTAATTAATGCCAAGATGCACAAGAGGGAGCATGCATTCAGCATACCAAAGGCCAGCCTGACCCAGCCAAGCCTGTCTATTCTGGAAAGCATTAGGGTTTCAATAAACACACACTGCTTTGTTGTTTCATCAGACACGCTGCTCTGGTGTGTATCATATGATATGGCAGCGGTTCAGGCAGGCGGGGAGCAGTGCAGGCTGTCATTTCCTGGTCATATGTAACTGGGTGGGGAAGCGCTTGATCCTTGGGGTGAGTAATGCTGGAATCGCACCGTGTTGGCACCCTGCTCTTTGCTGTTCCAAGTATTGGAGGTGTTAGTTCTTGCTATTCAGACAGACGTTCCCCAGGGCATCGGAGCGCACTTGCGCTCTTCTACGCTTACAACACTCTCGTGTAGCCCGTTTCGCTGCACACACGGATGCTTTCTCACATTCTCTGCACTGGGTCTTGGTTCTTCTGGGCCAAGCAGGAGGCCAGGCCTAGGCCAGAGCCACATCATGGTGCTGAGATCCCTGCCCGGCGGCCCCGGAAGGGGACAGGACAGGGCCCGGCCTCAGCGGACGCACAGGCCGTGCGGCTTTGAAAACGCTGCGGGCTATGTTCCGGAAGGCGGGATGACACCCCCGGCAAGCTGGCCCTGCTCGCCTGCGCCCCGTCCCCTCCTCCGCCCGGGCCCCCGCCGCCGCCCCGCCTGCGTGCAGCGGGCCCGGCCCGCACCAGCCGGCTCCGGCTGTCCCGGTGTTTGGGTTTTTCCTGCCCCAAAACATTTTCCGACGTGTACTTTTCTCCCGCCGAGCTGATTAACTAGCTGGGCTTGGCGAGGGCCGGGGCTGCCGGCCCCAGCTTGGGGTAGGGGGGTCACGGGGGAGAGGGGCTCCTGCTGGTCTCCCCAGCTGGGGAACCGCACGACTCCCCCCGGCGACATGAGCTGCGATTTCCGGCAGATATCTGAGGTCCCCAGCATCTGCATCAGGCGCGGCAGCCCCGCAGCAACCCCTGCCGCTGCTCGGTGAGGAGAGGACAGGCGGCCATGGCCGGCAGCCCCGCCTGCCTCCTCCCGAATCATGTATGTTTTACTCATTTCCTGCTCCCAGTAATGAGGCCAGCGATGCCGGGGTGGTAGCGGTGCTGCTGAGGAGGCAGATTGTTACACACACACACACACGGATGTTTTTGTTTCAGGGTGAATTTTTAGCGCTCGTGAAAGGGAGGGGCTAAGCGGAGCTCGCTGGAGCCTGGCACAGGACCAGCGAGCTTCCCGACAGCCCTTTGCCAAAAAAACCCAGACGCAGCTCTCCCTCCCCCGGTTCCTGCGGCCCCTCCTTGCCTGCTGCCCCTTCCCCGGTCCTCAGAGGTCTCACTCCCGGCTGCAGCCCGTCTGGCCACCCGCGCCAGAGCCCCCTCAGGGTCCTCCCATTGTCCCCAACGCCAGGTTCCTCCCTCTGTGTGCAGACACGCCGCAGTGCTGACCCGTAACTCCTTAATCCCAATCTCTCCTCTTGCTCGTCTGTGGAATTACTGCAGGAGGGTGGGGAGGCTGTGATACAAACATATCCTCGGAGGCGAAAACAACTTGAGACCAAACAGATTCATTGCACTAGTGACTTAAACTAGGTGAAACGTCGACAGTTACTCAACATCACATTCCCAAACTCTTAGTACATAAAATAAACAAACGTTCTAGTGATGTTTTGTATAGTCTCTAGCCCATCCCCAACCCCACTGATGTGCTTCAATCCTCAAGGGACGGCAGGGATATGGGTCTCCTGGCTTGTGACCATCTTCCCTTACGCACCTGCCACCCATGAACCCTGCCATTTGTCTCCTCTGTTACAATGTACTAACAGGATTCCATAGGTTCTGTTCAGTTTTGTTTTGTTTAAAATTTGTCGTTAAAGAACAAAAACTTTCTTGGCAGCAGTGATTGGTTCATTTTTGGTTGCTTTCTAATGCCAAGGCCAGCAGGATCCAGGAATTCATCTACTGGTGCCAGCAAGAAAGCACTGACCCAAACAAGGGAGCCAGAACTTGGACTGCAGTCCTTGCCAGGGATCAGCAAGAGGCCAGAGAGACCATGCTGCTGAGTCAACACTGCTCCAGCTGCTACAAGCCTTTTCTGGGGACGCGGCTGTTGCTAAGATTCCTGGGAGCTGACTGATTGCTCCTTCTATAGTCGTGTAACACAGACGCGTCAAGGGAGAGAGGAGCTGCAGCTGGGGCCAGCTCAGACCAAGAACACAGCCTGGTGGCGGCGGGCGGCCAGGCTTTCCTGCTGCTGTGTGGCGCTGGGCTCCTTCTGCAGGGCTACAGGGGCCGTCTCCTGTCACCCGCTCATGGAGTTGTTTCAAAAGGCACACAGTCTGGACAGTGGTTCTACATAAAGTTTGTTTTCTATTTGTACTTGCACATTTCATCACATTCGCTTCAGATCAGAGAGCCAGAGATGTTAAGAGGAAGGAGCGTGTTTAAAATTTGCATTTTATTCCTTGCAGGGCCAGTGTTGGGTCATTCCCTTCATACAGTAAATAAATAGGGTCAAGCAGCAGACAAGTAAAGTGTGTACTTCACATTTCTGAGGCCCAGAACTGAAATTAATGACATTTCTCATGAAGCCCTGTCAAGTTTGAGTGTCCTGCAGCCTCACACATTGCGCAGGGAGGGAAGGCATCCTGCATCGTGTGCATCCTGCATTTTCCTTCACCCAGTTTAATCTTTTAAATCTTTTTATTCTCCTGCCTTTCATCTGCCTCAGGTGCTTGCCTCCCTCAGATGCCGCAGTTACCCTTATTTCCTGCTCTACATTTGACACTCAACAAACTAGATGTACTCAGGCTTTCAGATTTCTCCACTCACATCTGGGTTGTTGGAGCCTTAGGGTCTTCTCTCTCTGATGTTAGAAAAATCACTGATTGCAAAGGAATAACTAATCATACTAACATTGAGTAATAAAACCAATAATTCCAGAGCCCAGTCTCCCTGCTCCTCTTTACCCAGTGTCTGTTGAGACACTGAGCTCGGAATTAGAAAGTGACAAATGAGGTTTCAGAGCACTTGAGTTTTGCAGTTCTGTTTTCCAGTAGCACCTCAGAGTCCTAACCAGGAGCCAAGACCACTGTATCTCATAATGCTGAAAAACAGTCTGTGCACCAAAGTGTTTCACAGTCTAAGAGACAAGCAATGGGCAGAGACAGACAGTGGAGGCCCAGCAGGCAGGGAACTCGCTTTGGCCAGTGTGGCAGGAGGTCGCCTTCACAGACATGCAAACCAACTGAATTTTAGGGCAGATTTGGGTCAGGAAGGAGGGTTTCTCTGAGATCCTCAAAAAGACAGTTTTCAGCTCAGTAGCTCCTTTTTGGAGCTTTAAGTATTGCATAAGGTCAGTAAGTAGCACATTTAAATCCAGTTCTGGCCAAATAGCACAGAAATAGTCTCTTGGCATATGAAATCTGTTTATGTAGATGAATGTAGATATTAGCCAAATGCAGACATGCGTAAACTTACATGTTAAGTGTTTTGAGAAAGCTGGTAAGAAATCCTATACATACTGATATAGAAATAAGTAATTTCCAAATTGCTCAAAGTAGACGTGTATAATCTCCATCACACCAAATATAAGAAAAGCCTGAGGGACACATTAAAAGCATTAGTGAAAAGGTGCTTGGGGTCTTCACTGGAAGCAGCCAGCTCTGTACTGACTGTAAAGGGACAAATAAATGGGATCAGATACAATTTTTCTAAGCTTAATTTATGCAGTGTTTTAGGTATTGTAGAAAACAGGGGAAAAAAGCACTACATACATGAAGTTTCTAATTACTTGCATACACAGACTTGGAAGCTGCATTTGGCTTGTATTAAGGCTCTGACTGTGCTTGCATGGATGGTGAGAGCCATGTATGGTTAGGCTTATCCCCTCTACTCCATGCAGCTATAGGCATGTTGTCCTTAAAATGTTCTGCAGTTACAACATCTGAATGCTGCTTTTTTGTTAACCAGGAGTGGTTTTATGCCCCTAGAGTGACTTGCTCTTCACAGTACAGGGAACTTTGTTGGGTACTGCTTGCAGAAGCTCACCATCAACAAAACCTATGAAAAGGGTACACCCTGAACTAAAGATGCTACACAACATCCCCCATCCTCCAACTTAAGGCATTTTGGTATCACAAGACCCCTTAGATGTGTTGTAAAGCATGAGACACCACTTGTATTTCAGACCCATGCCTGGTATGGCATGGTAAAGGATGCCTGGGAGCAGCTTAGGCTGCAGCTGACAGGAAATGTTGATGCTGCCTTTGAAGAAGAGGTCAAGCTCTGCTCTGCTTTGAGCCATACTGTTTTTCAGTCACTCCTAACGATACCATCTCTGGGGTGGTCAGATTTTCCAAGCTACTAATTGGTGTAAAACTTCCCATAAAACCTCCCATATTCAAACAAAGTAATGTAGAGTGGCCTGTGAAGAGTTGCAGCCCATGCACCTATCCATCATTGAAATCTTGGACAGTTCTCAGCAGAGGTTCAGGCTTGGTTGTGGGACAGAGGGTGCTGGCAGCACAACCAACCTCCTTCAAACCCACAGACAGGAGGGGAGTTGTGTATTCATCCTTCTGGGTCTGCCTGTAGTGCTTGCTGCAGCTAGCCTCAGCAAAGCCTTCTTACTCCAGACACTAGTGGTATTTAGAGAGCCTGTGAAACGGATCCTTTCTGTTTGTAAGAACACCTGTTTGCATGAGAGCATCATGGATAGCTGCTTCCTCTGTCTGCAAAGGAGTCATGTGAAGAGCTCCAGAAGGCTTCAGCTTTCCCTCAGTAGTTTCTACATCAACTCTAGGTCTTGGTATTTATTTTCAAGGCCTTCTGTGAAACTATCCAAGAATACCTTAGAAAAGCCTCTTTCTTTGCATGTTGATAGCACTGTTCCTCTGAACCCTGGGATAATAAAAGACAAGGCATTCTCTACAGAAGGGTCATGGCTTTACAGATCTCTCTGATTGAAGATATAAATCTCCTTTCTCTGGCTTTACTGAAGACAGATCTGAAAACAGCAAAAAAAAAAACAAGAAGGTGAAAGAAAAGGGATAAAAAGAAAACATGAGTGAAAAAAGCTAACGCAGCGAGAGCGAAGGAGTGAGGAAAGAAACAGCTTGAAAATGACAAATCAGTTACAATGAAGAAAAAGATTCTGGTTTTCCTGACACATGGGAAAGAGAATCAGCCCAGTGGGATGCCACACATTGCTCTGCTCTCAGATACTCTAGAGGGAGAGTTTAGGAGCACATGGAGAAAGGAATTCCATCAGTACAGTTGCTTATATAGGTGATGTCCCTGCTTTTACAGCTGAGGCCAGTCTAGCTCTGTGCAGACTTTCAGTCCAACAAAGAATCAAAATAAAGTCCTCTGCCAGAGGGTTCCCAGCTGTTTTCTTATGTCGTTCACAACAGCATTTGACTAGATGGCAGCAGTGGTATTGTACCCCAAATCAAAATACTTTTATGTTGTGTAATTTTTAGCCTTTCTCATGTTTCCATCCTGCAGCTTTAAAAGTATGTTTTCTCCAGTATACTGTAGTGATATATTCTTTCCAAGGTCACGTCACAGATCTCAGTGTACCAATACCAAACAACTCCAATATCTACAGATACTGGGCAGACCTCAAGGCCACTGTGAGACTATATTAATGTCAGTGTAAGGGGGCTGGCGTGGGGAGAGATATCTCCACTCCTGTGTGCATCCTTCTTAAGGCCCACAAGCCTTTAGTCAAGAGACTTAATAGGACTGTAATTGGATTGTAATTCTTGGAAGTGTCATGACACTGCTTTAGCATCAGTGTCATAAAGGTTTTAAAAAGGGTAGTTAATCATTAATTGGTTTGTGATACTAGAACACACTATTGATTAAAACATAAAAATCTAAATAAAACACACATATCCACCAGCATTTTACAGTGCCAAACATTAAATTAATGGTAGCTTAGTGGCTGCTACATCCCCTTGTCCAGCCTTCTTCTGACACAGTGCAAGCCTGCCTGACAGTGCTTTTTGTAGCACTATAGCCTTATCAACAGATAAAATACTTTCCCAGATTTTCTTTGCATGAGCTATCAGCAGTTTTTATTTCACCTATGGTAGGACCATCTGGTTTTATTTTTGCTGTACTATATTACAATCCACCTAAAGCTTCTTTCCTTTGTCCCTATATAAAGTAGCCCACTTGCAAAATCATGGTGCATCCCCATTCCTCAGCAAGGATTCAATTGCAAAATGCTCTGGTGAATTTTAATGTTAGCAAGATCTAGTTTTACAGGCCATATTGCACCACATTTAGAGAGAAATTTGAAATTAAACCTTAACTGTTGTTCTGAAATAAATAAGCAAAAGATGTTTCTGCAGGCATGGCAACTCACAGGGCTCAATAATACACCACAGGGCTCTAAGTCAGGAATGTATTAACGAGTGGCATGAGATACTGGTTGATTGCAGCATCACTGTTGAGCAGAGTGCTTAATCACTGGTTCAGCTTTAATACATGTATGGAGAGGTTAAAGAGAATTAATAGAGGGCAGGGAAGCATGTAGTATAAAAAGGGGCAAAAGCAGACTTTGACATTGTAAGCAAGTCAGCTTGCCTCAATATCTGAAGGTATACCAGAATAAATTGTCAAATAATCAGTTCATAAGCACCTAGAGGATATCAAGGTAATCTCGGACAACTTGGGTTCATTTGTTAAGAATGAATAATGTCAAAGCAATCTAAATCCTTTTTTGACAGTGTAACTGCTTAACAGTGAAGGGCAAAATAATAGGTATTTATGTTTGGATTTCAGTAGGGATTTCAATGACTTCTCATCTGACCTTTGTCTAAGCATGTGACAGAAACGTGATGTAAATGAAATCACCATGAAATAGGAGCACAGTTTGTGGAGATACATTTCAAAGGAAGAGTTTCTGGTAAGCAGTTTGCTGTCAAACGGGTGGCCAGCATTTAAAAAGAGCCTCCATACAGGTCTGTGCTGGTCCTAGTCAAAGATCAGAATTTGTAAGGTTCTGGTTAACAGAGAAATGGCCAAAACCTGCTTCAGTAAAGTCAAGTACTATTCCTTTCTTAGTGTCAGCGTAGATTAGACAGAGCTCTGTGAGCACGTGTTAAGAAATACTATGTTAGAACAAGGATGATCTCTGAGAACCCTTCCAGTCATATGTCTTTACTTCCTACTTACTGAACTATTTGACTGAAACTAGACTTTTTTGCTTGATGGTTTTATTCAACAGCAATTTTGTAAGGCTGTTTTCTTTTCAACAGCCTTATATAACTTTTCTCATAACCTCACAGTAGGGGCACATCAACATGTTAAGCTGAGGTTGTTGTTTTGTCTCTCAAAATGATATAGCCCCTCTCCTGGTTTAACCAGAAGGTAACTCATGCTTTTGGATGCATGCAGGCAGGATGGAGTCTGTGCAAGCTTCCACACTCCTGAGCGTCCTATTTCTGTGCAGCTACTATGGTGAACTTATGCCTTAAGCTTTGCCTTTCCAATTCCGTGTCCCTAGCCCAAGAAAATGTTTAATAAATTGTATATGTGAACTGATTTTGGTCTGAAAGTATAACATCTCTGGAATAGCATGTTTATTTTAGTCTCTGGCATTAGATTTTTAATCTTATCTTTGTGTATAGCACAAGCATGAGAAGGGAGTTTGGGCAGTTGCAGAGAAGATGGGTCATGAAAGCTTTCAGGGCTAAAGGGATTCAGTGCACGTGAACAAGCAGCTATCAAGTTTTCTTCCACAGCCAGTCTTAGGGATGAAAGACTGATTCTTGCCTTGATGTGTGTCCCAGATTCTCGTTGGCAAAACTTTAGCCACACACTTACCACTTTGAGTGTCATGTGCCACACAGAGAGTAGATACTAAACTGAAGCATGTGCACTGGAGCTTGTGACAGCAACAGCAAAAACAACTGAAAAAACTCCCAGCCCATATCAAATCCCAGAATCAGAATGATGCAGAGATTAATTCATTTCAATGGGCTGTGTAGTGTCTGACTTGGGGTCATTTCAAATCATCAGTCACAACTGTCACAGTCAGGTTCTATAAAGCAGGAAGGAGCAGAAGAAGTCTCTGCATGTACACACAAGCGCACACACTTCACATCACACACTCATCAGGTATTCAGAGAGGAAAGAGATTTACCCAAGTATATGCAAATATTATCCCCTGGATACAAGTAAAGAACAGCTAACACCCTTAAGCCTCCCACCTGCGTTACTTTCAAATGTTTGATGCATTTCCATATAGCAGTTCTATTCTTTTCCCTCCTGGATAGCCTCCCTGTGCCTCCATGGCTGCAGCTGTCACTGTGTCATCCTTCCAGTGATTAAGGGTACAAGTCCTGGCTGTGGAAAAGCCACAAGTCTGCTTTGCAGTTCTGCTACCTTCTTCCCCAGCCAGATTGTGCACAGTCATGGGCACGCAGGGCCTGGTTCTAACATAGATGCTTCAAGTAGATGGGAGCCATGCCTTCTGCTACTGAAATAGCTGTTGATTTATTAAAGTATGAAAATTTCGGATCGCAGATAACTATGATCAGTATTTGTGATATGAGGTTCTTAAATTTGTGTTTACACCTCTTGACAAAGCTGGGAAGTTGTCTTTGGCATGGGACAGGGCTGCAAGAGGTTGATGCACTGCCCTTAGGTAAGGGTCATTATTCTCTTACTCCAGAGGCTCCTATGAAAAGATTCAGAAAACAAATACTTCATGAACATTCTCTCTGGCTACTGAACACAGGGTTGCTCTGAATGACTTTACTGATGGACATAAATGTCTACTCCAATTAGCCAGGGTAGGTAAGGGAGTGATTGGGTCTTGCTCTGCTTTGCACCTCCATCACATCCATGGCAGCTGGGTTGTGATGGTGGTTCAGGATAGGCAGGGCTTAATCAAGCTAGAGAGGGGTTATGCCATGAAGCCCAAGGAGGGAGAGGGGATCAACCTGTTTTCTGTTGTGTTCTCCTGACTTTGGTACCCCTCCATTCAGAATTCTTGTTAAACTTAGCGACTGGTGATGTGAGTGTCCCACAAGGGACAGAGGAAGGACACAAAGGTCCTAGAGGTCATTTTGTGCTGGATGTAGCACAAACCATAGATCCTCCTCAGGTGTTTCTGGATCAGCCATGTAATGGATCATCCAGGGCCGAGTGGGAGCATATTTTTAAGCTCTCATGAGTTAAAGAATGCATACAGCAGCAATTCTGCATCCTAGACAAGATAATTGGTCTCACTGTTAAACTTTTTTGGTGTTTATCTAAATCTACCTTTTACCTCATTCAAACCACCAAATATTGATATGCCTTTTTCCTAAAAACAATACAGTCAATTACTGGCAGAACTTTTCCCTATATGTCCACATAGAGAATGTAAACAAACTACCTTAAATAAACAGATTAAGTATCCCAGACTGTCATGGAGGGGTGTGTTTTACAGTTCTCGTATTATTCCTGTATCTTTCTTCAGAACTTCCCAGCTGATCAGCATCCTTTCTTCAGATGTGTGTATTTGGTTTCCTCTCATCATCTCTAAATATTTTTCCAGGTCCCTGCTGTCCTGGAATCGCTCCCATTTGGAGGCTGTTTTGCTAGATATATGGCTTCGTGCTTGACTGTAGTCAGACACGTGTTGTTCAGATAAGCCCACCTTACCAAGCTTTCCAGATGGATTTTTATAACCACCATGTCCCAGCATTATTTATTTCTCTGCCAACTCTTCTGTCGCACAAATAGATTCTCTGTTTTTCTTTTAGATAACAGATAGAGATACTGAGTAGTTTTGCGCCCAAAGCAGATTTCTTAGGTGCTGAGTAGAATAACTCACATATAATGATGACTCCCCATTTACAGTTTGTTTTTTTTATGATATGTCAGTTGAGTGGGAATTGAATTTGTTTAATAAGGGCAACATTGATTTGTGTAGTGCTATTTTTTATCAAATGCCAGAAAAGACAAAGTCAGCTGCCTTACAGAAACCTAAATATATTATATCAGTACTAGTTACTCTATCAACCAAATTTGTAAATGCATCAAAAGCAATGTTAAAGATTTTGGTGGGACAAGACTGTCCATATTGTTGCGTTGTTTGATATCAATCATGCCACCTTCTTTTTATACTTCACTGATTGCTTCCCAGTTTTACAGATCTAATGCCAAGCTAAGGAGCCCAGAGGCCACACAGCATGCGATTTAGCTGTGTAAATAATTGCACATATCAGGTTATTTTCTCCATGCACTAGAACTGACTTGGAATTCTGAAGTCTACTAAACAGGAATTATAATTAGAGATTCAGGATGGCATACACTTCACCTAACATTAGCTTGCTAAACCCTAGGACCTTGTGCAAATTAGTCACCAAGGCGTTTTCCATAGCCTGTGCTAAGAGGGCAGTTTGCCTGTTTGTAAGGTATATTTCTGAGTAGGTGAGATGAATGCCAGAGGGTGAAGTGTCCTTTGGGGTGCTGTTCTGTTTCTTTGACCATGAAATGCAAGAGGTGAGCAGTTTATTTCATCTTCTGAGTAGCTGGTCAGTTGAGATGCTTGCCAGCCTTAGAAAGTTCCTCATTCCTTCTTTTAACAGCCTTGTTCCCAGACACGCATTTTTACACATGCAGTTTTACTCATATGACCAGACCATGTGGGCTCTAAATACTTCCTTAGCTAGGCATCTAGCTTTTCATTTTTATCCCATAAACTAACACAGATACACTGATACGTCTTTATTACAGATCTCTGCTGAGGTATTTTGATGTCCAGGCAAGGCAATTGATCACACAGGGACAAAGCCTGCAGCCTTTGACTAAAGGAAGGAGATTATATGTCCCTTCACTTGGGACTATTCATACAGGGAATGGCTGCAGACCAGTGTCTATGTACACTGCATGGCATGGGCCAGCATGTAGTTCCTACATCATTACCTAAGGCAGCATAAGGAAGTTAAAGGAGACACAGTGAAAATTATTCCAGTACAGTATAAAGCAAAAGCTAAAGGAATAAAGGATGTTTACAAAAAAGTTGAGGTTTCATGGATGCGACATCCAAAAAAAAAAAAGACATGTTCTTTTATTTGGGTTTAATTTTCCCTATGTTGACCAAACCCAGTATCAGTGAATGTAATAAATATAAAGGGGTTTTACAGCTTTCCAAACCTACATCACAGTATAGGAAATATTCTACTGGGTCAGACTAATGGTCCACTTAGCTTAGTTTTCTCCTTCCAGCAGTGCCAACTGAACACTGTATTTAGGGAAAGCATATAAGTATTTGATTAAATGAGTTATTATACAAATCAGCACTGCCCTTATTAACCAAATCTTGTTCCTTGTGGGTCACCTTGGTGAGGGAACTCCTGAGGCAGTTGCCCTCCTACTTGGTGTTGGATATCTACTTGTGGACATATGGAAAGCACAGGACAGTCTCTTTTTGTCCAGTTGTTCTTCAAGATGTTCCTGGAGTCATGAGATTGTGTGCTTTCCAGATTCATTGCATGGACACATCCTTATGACTGCAGATAAACGATGGAAGAATTGACCCCTTAACAATTTCAGAAATCTGACTTAGAAAATGAACAGCAATGTCAGTATTTGAAATTGTCTCGTTATTTTAGCCCGTGACTTTTGGTGTACGAAGGCTTAGCACCAGCTAGTGGCTATGGTTAGTCTCTCTGTGCCTCCGCTTCCTAACTTTAAAATGCAGGGTTGTATTGGCCTCCTTTGTCATTATAAATATTTTAAAGATTATGAGATGTTCAGGCACTGAGGAATAGGCTCCATCCAACAATCTGACCTAGAGATACAAAAAATAAAGAGATTTCCAGGAAGTGGCTGGAATTGCTTCTTAATGGGGGGGAAAAAAATCACTATCTGAGGAGGTTGTTAGAGCCCTGGGAAAATGAGCAAAATGTGAGAATGACCATTGCAAAATACGAATGTGGAGACATCAGAAGAAAGATTAAAAAAAAAGCTTCAACCAGGACATTTTCACAGATGTGGTTATAAGGGAACCGCATGGGAGTGGGAGTATTCTGCCCAGAGCTGGAAGCCCCAGGGTGGACAGTCATGTCTTTTCTGCTTTCAGATTCCAGTGCCACCACTGACTAGCCACGTGACTCTGAGTAAGGCATACTGTGCATGAGGCACCATCCTCTCCCCTTTGGTAACACAGGGGTAACAGGGACCCTGACAGAGAGATGTGAGATTAGAGATAGGGAGATTACATTAATTGATGTCTGAAGTATTTTAAGGTCTTCATGGAGATATTTATAGTAAAGATCAAAAATACTACCATTTGTTAGTCATACATTGACTAATTTGGAAGAACGTGGAGACTGTTGTTTTAAAAACAATGAATGTTGTCATTGATGGAAGACAGAGAAGTCACACAGACAGTTGTTCTGGTGCAGGAGCATATCACCCATCTGATCCCTGCAGAGTTCAGTATTGGTGAGAGGTATCTGGTATTCTTTGCCATAAAGCAGGGACAGAAACAGTTGTCATCTCCAGCTGTGCCTCAGACAAATCCTGGAGCCACGTGAGCATGAGTAGCTAGCTCATTTAGCCTTGGACCTCTCCTTTGAGAGGAAGAAGTGCCAGGTATGATGTGGCTTTTGAAAGGTGGGAACCATGGGAAATACACTGAGAACAGATAACGCATTTCCCCTGGTCAGCAGGGAAGTGTTGGCCATGATCTCTGCCCTCTCTGCCTCCTTCAGAGTTAGGTGGTGAGGATGTTGCAGAGCACCTGCAGAGTTCAACCAGAGTTTTTCCAGGTGGAGATCCATGCTTCCCTCCCTATTTTGAATAAACATGCCTTCAGTAGCTGTGTTTCAAGAGACAAACTGTGGATATCTGGCAACTGTGTGAACCGTCTCACTGAATTAAAAGAGTGTATCATGCAGACCCTTAGCAAACCTGCTTGTGGCCAGATAGTTCAGAGGCTGCTCTGGTGGCAGCCAGCAGATGTTGATCTGGGTTCCTAACAGCTTTCCTCTGCATGTGACACTGTGGCTTCTTTGTCCCCTCCCTTCCCGCTGTAGCTGTCTCACATCTGATATTTAAACTGTGTGTTTCCTGGGCAGATCCCATTTTTCTCCTCTGTTTGCACATTGGCTAACACAGTGGGGTACTGGTCCATGACCAGGACTACTGGTTACTATGCTAATGATTATAATGACAGTAATTAATAATACTTTGTTCTTTGATCTCTGGGCTTGCCCAGGCAGTCAGCTGCTGCAATTGTTCTCTGCCCTAGGGCTGAGTGTGTAGTCAGGTTGCTTTTTTGACTGTCTGGTGGTTTGATCTTGGTGCCCCCTCCTATATGCTGACCCTGCCTTCAGACTGGCAGACTGGAGTCTCCTAAAATGGTTTTGAGGGCAGTTAGCCAGACTGCCTTTGGATCTGCTCCTTCCATTGGGAATAGCATGTATTCCCTTGTATGCTCTACTGCTCACCTTTCTCAGTGCTCACATCAGCTCCCAAATAGGGTGTTCAAACTTCTCTGCTGTGCTGCTGCCTTGCCATGATACAGCAGTGTTTTTTACACTGATAATAAACGTGTGGATTATTCATGGGTCACTTGTTACTTCTAAGTCCTTATATCCATACACAGCTTCTGCTGGTTGATGGGAGATTTCAAAGGGAAAAATCAGAAGCAATAAATATCTCCCGATGGCCAGCCTGAACGTCTCATGTGATCCGAGAAGGAAACCTGAGAAGATAAAATAGTATGGATTGTGTTTCATGTCACAAATCATACATGCTTGTGCATTTTTTTGGGGGGATGCACTACCAGGGAAAGTTGTATGTGCACTCCTGGAAATGTCAGTGAAGATTGCATGAGTTCCCTGAGCATCCTTGAGGGAGAGAGGGAGATTCCTCAGACTCTGGGCAAATGACTTCTCCAGAGCAAATTGCTTCTCCACTTAGTGCTTTAATTCCCCTAATAACAGAAGTGATGAAAATACTGACCACGGCGAGAATGGGTGGATTATTTGCCTTTCTCTCTCCTTTTTTGCACTTTTTAAAATCATTCTAAGGCCACTACTGGTCCCTCAACAGTCAAAGAGGGTAGCTGAACTGTATCCTGCTGACACCACTATGCTGCCAGGGTCTGAGGGCAGTTACTGGGACAAGCCACCTAAAAATAATGTGGGTATCTGAGGTCTTAAAGAGACGCCAGAGATAGGTGTGGCCTCTTCTCTCAAGCAAGACCTCTTAACACTTTCCCCAGAAGTGGGGTGGTGCCGTCATCTTGGAAGGTTTCGGCAGCTGGGATACCGTGTAGAACCCCATATACCAGTGTGCCATTGGGAGGCTGAGTGTGAGGAGGTCAGAGTCTGGAAAAATGGGAATTGAAACCCTCTTACCTTGATTCCAGACTGTCAAAATCATTTCCAAGCCGCCCAGAAGAGCCTAAATGCTGCATAGGTCTAACATCTAAAGAGGAAACTAAACTAGTGAGTCATTCCAGGAGGACTGGACTAAGGCAGCAAAGTTAGAAACTTCATCCCTTCATCAAAGCCACAGGACACTTGGAGATGGCCTGGACTGGTAGAATTAGAAATACAAGTATGTAGAGAACATAGCAAAAGCCCTAATCCAGCTCTTGGTGACCTGCCTGAACAAACAGCTATGACAGAGAGCTGAGAAATATGATATTTGTGCTTGTGTGAGAACCAGCCCAATGGAATGGTTAGTATCATCTGCTGAATTGGACAGAGCATGGTGGAAAGTCAGGGCAGATTTCTTCTCACTGGAGAATGTGACCTATCGAGTAATGATTGATTGTTTCTCAGGACTTGCTAAGTTTTCCAGGTTGTTCAACATTAGTTCAGCAGCACTTGCAGCAAACCTGTCTGTTCACTTTGGAGTTCCAGAGCAGGTCATATCTGACACAAGGTTTCAATTTTCTTGTGAGGTCTTCTGAAGCATTTACAAGCATCTTTTTATATCCAGGTCCCATTTTGCTTGGGGAAAATGTTTCCTGCAGTGAAGACAATCAAAGATTTCCTCTCTGAATTCTCATACTCCCATCCCCTTCTTTTGGCAAAGCACTCAATACCTCTAGCAATGGATTCAGCCTTGCAGATGAACTGTGGGAAGAGAGCTGAGGCCCAAACATCTCACCCTGCCAGATCCTTGCTGGCTGGACTCCTTAAGTCTACAAAAGAAGGAAGATCAACATAAAACATCTGAAAAGCAGAACTTGGAACAGTCAGATTCTTCTGAACACTAAACTCCCAAGAGTTTCTTTTCCAAACAAGATGGGACAGTGCAGGGAAGAGCCAGAAACCTTCAGTTCCATTTTATTACTGTGAGCAAGAATCACCCATTAGCTCATTCTCATCTTGCTGCCTCGCTTAATGGATTTCAGATAGACTTTAATGTCTACCCTGAGACTAATGCTGACCTCTTCTGATCCCCAGCTGTCCTCCAGATCCATTCCTTGCAGCTAGGAAAACAGAGACATATTCCTTCAATTGTGGAAGATTTGAAGGATCCAAGTGCATTTAAATGCTGTAGGCAAATGATATTAAAGGGGAAAATAAACCCTGATGCAGGATCATGCCATTCTGTGTAGAGCTGTTCATTCTCATGTTGTATTGATATTTTGTTCCCATTTTCTTTCGTTTAATGAAAAGTTCACAGTCCTCCCCTTTTCTTGAAGGGACTGCAGTATGCAGTATGAACATTCGAGCTCCCTGCTCAGGGAACAGTTTGTGAGCACGTAGTGAACAAGTAGGAGCCTGTGTAAACAAAAACTAAAGATAATTCTTGATTCACCTAGACCACAGAGTCCTGAGCCTCTGAGATCCTGGCAACCCCCAAACCCAACGTTCCTCCCTCCAAGGAATGAGACATTATCTGGTGTATCAGGCAATTACATCGGGTGTTTTTTTTCTGCAGAGCTGTGACATCATGCCTGGCAGCTCCCCAAGGCAGCAGATCCAATTACCTGAGTCACCAGCAAAGGGAAATTGCCAAGGGGCTGTCACTGAATTCAGCTCTGGTGAATGTGAGAGCAGAAAAAGCCAAGTGAAATGGCTGACAGCAGACTGGAGGAGGGAGGGGGAGGAAAAGAGCAGCAGCAGCAGTTCCTCATCAGAGAGGTGGAAGGAGAATGGATAAAGAAAAGACGAAAGCAATCCAGGGAGAAGCTCAGAAAGAGCCGTAGGGGAAACTCTGTAAGGGGAATTTCCAAGTATTCCCTCTGTCCCACATAAGAGATGATCAGAGCCACTAGATTGACACAGGTCAAAAGCTTTTTGGAAGTTTTTTTTGGTATGCAATTTAAAAACTAATCTTCATTGTTGATGAAACCAGTGCCCTTTCCTTTTGTGATCCCATCTGGAACCCCCTTTTTTTAATTTACTGCATTTGCCAGCTTTCTGCTAAAGCTGTTTCCAAGGACTGAGAAACAGACCTCCTCAGTGCTTGCTGTTCCCTGCCCTGGGTTATGTTCCCTTTGCAGCTGCAATATCTTCCTTGCCTGGAGGAGTTTGCAAGGAGTACAACGTTCCTCTGAAGCTGGCACGTGGAGCCTTGTTTTCATAACCAGGCCTCTGGAGGCTTCTGTTAATTACTTCACCAGAATTCTTATATATAGCAGCAAAATGAAATTCCCTCAACACAGGGAAGAAATACAGGCCTCCGTTGCCTAAGGAGCCAGCACTGAAGTGGTGACTTTAACATGCACAGAAGTATACCAACCGATATAAAAATCCTGACATAAATAGGTTCCCTATACAGAACATATTGGCAAATGAGGAGATACTCACAGGCAGCATTTCCCCTGCAAGCGGCATAACCAGCTACAGTCACAGGAGTTTTTATGTGCTGGGTACAGGCAGTGCAGACAAGGAATTAGATAGAAATGCAAGCACATGCAGATGTACCAGGTAAGATAGAGAGTCCGTAAACCACAGAAACACACACTACTCACAAGTGCAGACTGAAGTACTGTGCACACACAAAAGCTATTAAGATGTAGATGCAGCCTCATTAATCTGGGCTGTTTTACAAACCTTACTCCTTAGCTTTCATAGGGGATTTAGGTGATAAATGAGGCCATTTTGAAATCTGGCAAAATTCCGCCTTCCTCAGAGAATACTACAGAATAAAATTCTTATATAATGTGTAAAGCACAAGGGGGAGGGGGCATCTCCAGGGAGAAACACATGTCTGGGCGTGTGTTTGCATGTAAACTATTAGCTTTATCTCCACTGCAGTGCATTTGTGCAAGTATTCTCTGTGTGTGTGGTGTGTGTGGGGCTGTGGATGTCCTGCTGAGGCTGTGTGAACTGATCTGTGCATCAGATAGAAAGAGAAGGGACTTCTGAATGCAGATCTCATATCTGCCCCTGTTCCCAGGCTGGAAAACTTGCGATGGCTGACCTTCAGGTCTACTGCAAAGGTTATGGGTTAAGCAGGTATAAGTACCTTGATTTATCATGGATGAGTTGGGGAGTTGTCTAGCAATAAAGGTATCTTGTCAGCATCATGACCTTTGCTTTGTGTTTGTGAGTTCCTACCACCGGTACCCTGGGGGTTTAGGAGAAATGAAGGATATTAGGATATGGGTGTGCATATGATAAAACTACCCTGTTCATTAATTGTGGAGCCATATGCTAAAAATATTTACATACATCTTTTCCTTTCCCCTCCTGCATTAATTTCAGAGTTATGGACACTCAGGAGCTTAGTGATTAGTCTTCACTGAGATTGCCTGTGGCAGTGCTGACAGTCCTCTGTATGCAAGTGATGCTTCACCTCCTGTAGACTCGCACCCTTTTCCCTAAATTGTGCAGTAGTCATGTCATCTCTACATCTCTACATCGTTTCCTTTTGGGTAGGAAACTGTACATACACGAGCTGCCTGTGTGCTGACTGGGCACCAGTACAGGCAGGCTGACAGGTCAGCTGGCTGCTACCAGAGTGTACCACAGTTCGATTCTGTCCCCCTTCTTCCCTGTGGAGACGCTAATTTGGGTTGCAGTACTTTATCCAGCCATTTGTTCTTATGAAACTGATTGCATGAGATTTTTCCTGGGATTTAATTGCCTGAGAATTCTGCGAATTGGACTGCAACTCATCACAGTGTTAGAAAGGTAACAAAGGAGAGAGGGGTGTTGGCAGCACACTCCCATAAGCTTTCTTCCCTTGGGAAGGTAGTCTAAAGAAGAATATTTACTTCTCTCAACAAGCACAATTACCTGGCCTAAGACTGAAGTTAGGCAAGATTCAGACCACTAACACCATCAGTCTGAGTCTGAAATCTCCCTGCAGAAGACGAAACAAACAAACAAAAGACAGCTTTATCCTATTGGAAAGCTATTGCCAAGAGATTGTGGTGGGGGAGAGCTGACTTATGTCTGTAAGATTACCTCCCCCTACCCCAGTTTCAGACAATAGTTGCCATGTCTGAAATAACAACCCATATAATACCATAGTCTGTCTTTCCCGGGTTTTCTTCTCTGGGCACATTCTCCCAGCTGGGTCTGTGGAGTGTTTTTGCGGAACACAGAGGCACACCCACGCTAGCCGTCCTTGGGTTAATTCAGGTGAACCGACTGCTGCTGGAGAAATGTGATCCATAGGTAGCTGCCTCAACAATCAACCCATTCCCAGGAATTCCTGCTGCCTCTGCAGCAACCCGCCCTGCTGTGCCTCTCTGGTCCTCCTCCCCATGTGCAGTAGGTTAAAATTAAGCCTCTCACACTTCTCTCAGGCACAAACATGTTCTCCCGCACTGCAGTTCCAGTTCTGCAGCTGCTGGGGCAGAAGGCAGGGCACTGTGGTGGGGTCCAGTCAGGCTCGAGCCACCTTCCAGGCACTGAGCACTCGCACGAGGCCTGCACTCGCCGTCTGTGTGCACACAGGGCGACGGCTCGGGGTGCACAGCCTCCATCTGTGCATGCCGGCAGCGAGCATGCAGGCATGTGCCTTCCACCTGCCCCTGGGACCGCCTGGCATCAAGCATGTTCTCAGAGCTGCGGTGGGAACAGGGGGCTGCCCCCAGACAAGTGGCCTTGTTCCTCTCCTTTCACTTGTGCAAAATGTCTGGGTGAAGATCAGGAATGTGTTGAAGAGCAGCCCAAAAGGTAGTTCAAGTGCACAGATCTGTGGTATGTTCATATGTGCTGTTTACAGGATGGACTCAGTCCCTGGGTGTGTATCAGCAGGGGGGACTGCAATATACAGCAGAGAGCCTACAGCCCCTCATGGCCTGGCTTGGGTGCTGGGAGCAGTCCTGCTGCAGTGGCACCAAGCTCAACTCACAAGGATTTGCTGTGCCTGCTTTGTCATGTTTAGGTTTGGTTTTGTTTTGCTTTGAATCAGACTGCTCATCACATGTTACTTCATTTGATTTCAGTGCCCCCAGTATAATGGCATCTGGATCCTGAATAGGTCCTTGAGCTGTCGCTACTGTGACAATAATGCCAATAATGATAATAACAGCAAGGGGAGGATCACAAGTGCAGCACAATGTATTTGCTTCTAGCCTTCAGATGGATCAATACTCTGACCTTCAAAGTCAAGGCATATTTGTCTACCGAAGATCTTCTTAATACTTATTTGGAATTTTAATGTGTTTTTATACTGCCCCTCTGCAGCTTCAGCAATACAGTTTGTGGTGCCAGGGCATCTGTGTGCCTCAGCAAGAAGAGGCATTCAAAATAGCCCCTGTAAAAGGTTTCATAAAGCTTCACACTCTTTCTAAAATGGCTGTTCTGTAGCACACATATCTCTGAAGGAATAAATGGTGATAGGTGGTTAGAGATTTGTCTGCAGTGACCTGAATGACTCATTGACAACAGGGCTGTGTGTGAGCGAGTGCAGGGAAAGCCGTGCAGCTCAGTCTGCCTGTGAGCCCGCCATCGACCAGGGAACACAGCACTCGCCCCCTGTTTGCAAATCCCACTTGCAAAAGCCCCAGAGCGTGGCTGTCCGAACCTGCTTTGTCCTCGCTGGCCCAGGTGTCAGCCAGGCTGATGAGTGTCACGTAAGCAGGACCACATCTGGGACGCATCTTGAGCAGCTGGGCTGAGCTTCGGCTGGCTGTGACAGCATGTCATGATCTGTGTCTCCCGGGTGCCTGATCTGCAGAGGATGCTGGTCTCTCTGTGCTGTTGGCTGCTTCAGCTCACACAGCTTTAGAGGCTCGCACTTTACAATTTGGAGATAGGCACTGTAGTCCCGAGGGGGAGACAAAATGGCTGTCGTGGGTATTTGCATATATCCCTATTTATATGTGGTGGTTTAGGCATAGATAATGTACAGTGCAGTGCAACCTGTACATGCATAAATGGAGCCTGCTTTCAGCTTCAGTGCGCACAGCAGCACGCATTGAGCCTTTTCTTTACAACAGTGCTCGTCCCCGGCTCTGGCTGCAGTGCAGCACATTCCAGCGAGGAGTGAGATTTCACAGCTGAACCCCCTGAGGTGTCCTATTCTCCTGCCTCCTGTTGCACAATAAGGGATGGAGTGTCTAACTGAGACTTTAGCTCTCATGTTGCTGGTGGGGGAGTGGAAACAGCAGCGACGTGATTTCTCATGAAATGTGCCCCATGACCTGTTCTGTCCAAAGCAGCAAGCCATTCCCCAGGGCCTCCTCTCGTCCGTGTGTGCTTGGGCTAGCAGGGGGCTCTTTGTGGTAGGCTTGGGACCCCCAAAGTGGATGGGTTTTCCACGTTGCCTACACAGCCTACTTCTTCCTTTTACAGGATGCAAAACGTGGCAGGAGCTGGGTCTGCAGTGTTCCCAGGAAGATGTCATGAATGGCTGCATGTGTGGTGGTGGTGTGGGGGGTGAGGGGGTGGGAAGGGAGCGGAAGATAGAGAAGGATCCCCTTTCTGCCATGCAAAGTCTGTCCTACTTCCTCCTCCCTCCCTGTCCTCCCCCCTTCCCTCATATTTTGGTATCTCCACATCTGTGCAGAATTTCAGGCACTTTGGGCTCCCAGGAGATAGCATCATTTTGTGTTAAAGACGCTTATTGAATTTGACAAATGATGATTTATTACAGGGCAACCGGCATGGGGGCACAGTGAGGAGTCTCAGCGCCCCGTCATGGACCGGGAATCTGTTTCATTCCCATCTTAGCTCCTTGCCTGCCTCTCATTTGAGCTCAGATCAGATCAGACTTGACAGATGCTGCGAATGTATTGCTTAGCTCAGAGAAAGAGTGCAAGAGAGACCATGACAGAAACAAAGAGAGCAGAGTGAGAAGCTCTTTCCCAGTGTCTCTCCCTTTAACCCATGACCACACCTACAAGACCTTGTAAGGACACTCAGTAAATAAACTGGGGGTAACTACAATGGTAGCCTCGGGTTGAATCCAGCTTCACTGAATTTTCTGCATGTCATGACAGTCTGAATTTAGTTTTCAGGCCCTGTTTGCTGTCCCCTGGGCCAGTGGAGGGCTGCATTGTCTGGATACAGCTTACCCACATCTGCAGCAGTCCCTCTTTGCTGCTGTCTCCTCTGGCCATTCCATTTCCACTGTGCACCTTTGTCCTTCAGCATCCTCGCTGTTCTGGTCCTGGAGCCCACACGCAGCTCTGCCTCTGCACTTCAGCCCTCGCTGCAGATGCAGAGAAAGTTCAGCCAGGCCAGATCTGGCAGGACTTGGAAACGGAGGCTTTGTGCTGCACGGCGTGACTGTGGTGTGCTGCCTCCAGAACTGGCTCAAATCTCCAAGCAGCTCTGCCCCTCCTGCAGAGTGCAGAGCCCAGCCTGATAAACTACCCTGGACAGATCAGCGCGGTTCAGCACCACCCTGCTGGAGCTGACGCAGCTGGGAACTACAGTGCAAAGGCACCTGAGAGAGTTCACTCAAATCCTGCAGGATCCAGCAGGGCCTGTTAAGCCTGGCTTAGCACCAACCTGGCCAGACCTGGGCTCCCCTAGAGCCAAGCAGGTGTCTTTCCACTGTGCTCTGAGCACTGTGAAGCTCTCTTGGTTCAGGCACTATATAGATGTATAAAGGCAGCTCATGTTTGGTATTGTGCCCAAGCAAATAAATCCTTCCAAACCCGGAGTGTTGGGAAGAGCAGTATGGAGGCACTTGAGTGGTCTGGTTGGGAAGCAGCCCAGGTCCAGCAGGGTTGATGCTGAGCCAGAGCTAATAATCCCTGCTGGACTTGTGCTGAGCTTGTTCACAATGACTGGGTGTCCCTGCATCACACTTCCAGCACATCCTGTGGGCCCCACATTAATGGTGGTTTCTGCTTTCTGAGGTATATCCCAGCCCCCTTATCTTGGGTCATGGAAACTTGTCTCAGGGAGACAGGGCTCATGCACCAATCCTCTTGGTGACAGCAGCATGTGAGAGGCAGGAGGGTGGGAATGTCTGCAGGGAGACACTCCTCTGCTGGCAGCATGGTGAGGGGGAGGCTGGGCAGCACATGGCTCCTCCAGATGGAAGCCATTAACTGGGAATGTCTGTGATGTGGTCTGGAGCAGTGTAAACAAGAGCCATGAATTATCCAGCACCTTGTAAGCTGGGCTGGAAAGGATTCCCTGCCATCCTCTCCTTCCCTCCCTCTTTTCCTATCTCCCTCCTTCCTTTCACCTCCTCTCCCTTGATTCCCTATATTGCTGTAGACATTTCTTTATTTCCCTGTGTGGTTAAGTAAGGCTGTGCTTTCTTCAGTCCTTCTGCTTTTAACCTATGCCAGTATTCCTGAGAGCGGGGGGAAGGATAGAGCTGGAGAGGGGCCAAGGTCTCATGTACCTCCTCTGAGCTAACTCAGCCCTCCTGTGAGTGAACAGAGTTCACTGGCTTGCTGGGTACATCCACCTTCCCAGACACTCAGACACTCCTGCCAGCAGCACTGCCCTCCCAGTAGCCCTGACAGCGACTCTCACTGGTCTCTTTGTTTCCGTTATTGTCCAGTGGGTGGACTCCTGAGGAAGGGGAGCATCATTGGCCTGCTAAAGAGCTAAACCAACTCAATGTTCTGTCACAAAGTCTAAACCACAGCTTACAACAGTGCTAGTGAAGTATCATGTGTTCTTCAGGCCATTTGCATACAAACATCAGTGGAAAGGGTTGAGGAAAGAGTGGTTGAGGAGAAATGTCCTTTACCTGGCAGGTTCTGGGGGAGTGGCTAAGCTGACCATACTGGATGCTCCTCCCTGCTAACTGCTTCTTCTCCAGACAGCAAAATCAAACCATAGGTTTATGTTTATACATCTCAGTGAGCCTAACTAGAAGCTCTAGAAATCTCTTCACTCGCTATTGAAATGTAGCTATTTCTGGCAAGGAACAAAGAAGTTATTTAGCAGAGCATAGCAACACTATGCAACGTCTGAAGTAGCAGGATGCTGCATCCAACCATCTATGATACGGCAAATTTAGGAAGCAAATGAAATTGGTCAAATTGAAATACCAGTTAACACCATGATTCTCCAGCAGAGCTATGTGTTATTTCAGTGCCAGGAAGGGAATATCAATTTTGAAAACAAGATGAGTCTTCTAGCTATACCACATGCCCAACACAGAACTGGTTTGTGGGATCACTTATCAGCTCCTATGAAATCTCGGTGTCCCATCGTACAGCATCTGTTTACCTTGGACTCCTCTGAGAAGGTGTCATCCAGTCATCTGTGTCTGAGCCCTTGTGGGAAAACTCCCCTGGACTAGATAGCTTCACAGCAAATGTTACAAATGTCTGCATTTCTAATTCTGCAATACCAAATTAAGTGTTTGTTCCATTTTATCCAGCCAAATGCAGAGTATCTCCATGGAGGAAGATCTCCAATGCTTCTGAATAAAAACATTGTAACCCCCCCCCAGTCTCTGCTGTTGGGGTGGATGTCATCTCTCCAGGACAATGGATGGGGCATGGTGGGCCCCCTGCAGCAACACATATCCCAGGAAGCTACTCAGCTTGGTGGCAAAATGGCTTTTGATGGAATCTAATACAGATGGCAGTACCTCTGAAAGCAGATGTCAGGAGGAATAAGCTCTGGTCAGCTGGACCGCTGCATGATTTAGACAGCAGCCTAATGTCTGTTCCTTATCACCTCCAGGAGGGTGTCTCTGCTAATAGGGCTTCTTCCTGTCAACAGCCGTTCTCAGTTTCTTGAACAGTAATGAAGCAAAACTGCTCTGGGGAGAAAAATATAGATGAGAGTGGGCAACAATCCAGGCCTTTCCTGGGGTTCTTGTGAACACATCCAAAAGGTCAGATCTATGTATACACCACAGGACAACCCACAACACAATTCTAGCAATCCCATGGCTTTATCTTTATTAGTGGGATTGTTCTATGCATTTTGTGGATTTCTGTCCTACTGCCCACTGCAGAGCCAAAGAGCCAAAGTAATGTTACAATCCAAGTAATTTCTGTGAGTTCAATTAGGATGCACCATTTTATGCCAGGCATGAAAGTGGCCCATTTATTAGATCTGGGCTGTAATATGGTCTAGGTGATCTCTGATCACTAGCAGTATCTGCCTAGGAAAGGAGCAGCAGTCAGATATAGTAAATACAATATACACTTAGAACAAGATAGATGTTTCAGGTTTTAGGGGTCACTCCCCCGGTTCAAGGAAATGTCTTTCACTGTGTACCACAATATACTCATGGCCGGATGGATTATCTGCTATTCTCGCTGTTCTCTGAGATTTCATCAAGTAGACACTGTTAAGACTGACCTTCATAAAAAGATATTCCCAATCGATCCAGTAACTCTCTGCTCATGTTTTCAGAGATTTTAAGGACAGAATAGATCATCTACCCTGGCTTTTTACATAATGCAAGTCCTGATTTTAATTCAGCTGGGTCACACCCTATTCATTTTAACTTTCAAAGATAATAAGGATAAAGTATGTCTTTGCACAGTCCCCATATTTAAAGCTGGAGAAGCCCTAATTGGTCTCATTTCCCATGTCTCCGGGGGATCGACAGAGGATTCTTCCCTTTACCAAGTGCAGATAGAAGTTCTAAATGATTCAAAAGATGGAGTTTCCACTGCTTTTCTGGAAAAAACCCCAACCCTCCTTCTACAAAAAGATCTTGCTTAGTTTCTCCACTGTTCCTAGTATTCTCTCTATAAATACAATAATTCAAACTGCTGAAAATGTTTTAATCTCAAAAGAGTCTACCAGCTTTCTTTGTGCATGGCCTCGGTGGTTTGTGCAGCTTCTGCCTGCCTCCAGATCCATCTCAGTCTCACTTTGGTATTTTTTTCAGGTGTAAAATCCCCAGATCCACTTTATGATTTTCTTGGCCACCTCGAGAAAGCCCTGCCTGTCATCCCGTCTGAGCCCCCTGCTTCAGAGCACGCCCAGCAGCAAGCAGCTTGCACAAGTACCAGGCCTTGGGTGTCTCCGCAGCCAGGAAGCTGCTGCCGCCCACTGGGTCCACCAGTGCCAGAGATACTGTCTCCATAGCAACGCAGGGCTTTTTGTTTTTCTGATGAACAGTTTCAAAGAATAGGAAAAGCACATCTGGAGTAAATGTATTGGCTGCCCCCCCACCCCACCCCCCTGAGCCTGCCAGAGTCAACAAGAGACAGTACCTTGGGTTTAGCAGGCTTAGGGCTGAACATCCCAGGAGGCAGAATGAGAGCGAGTGAGGTGTGCAAGAGAGAGAGAAGTGTAGTAAGGTGTATGCTTGATTTAAGGGTGGGTTTAGGTTGGTTACCTTATTACCGTCATATGAGGGGCTTTATGTGGGTGAACATTTGAGTAGGACTAATTTTTGTATCTCTCATTTCTATGCAAGAGTTTCTAAGTGCCCCTGGTTCAACTGCACATCTTAGGGGGCAGAAAATAATTGTAACATTTTTTGGTAACTGCTTTAGAAATGTTATTTAGGTATGTCATTATTTTAATTTTCTGTGTCTAGTGCTCACAGCAAGTGCGTTGCTGCTGTTGTCTGCTGTGTGAGAAAGCTTCTTTTTTGCAGCACATAACAGTTTACGGGGTATGAGGCAGGAAAGCTGTTACTACCATAGGATCATACATGGCCTGTTCTGGACTGTATGTAGTTTCTTGATCTGACTCCTTATGGATCATCCTTTGGGTAATCTTTTACTTTGTTCTCAGAAGGGAGAGCAGATGATCCTGTTCCTTCCCTGCCCCACTCCAGCTTCTGTTGCATGCAGCAGTTTTAGCAGACAATTTAAAAAAGACGTGATGCTGGCTGCCTGTGTCCAGCACAGGAAGAGGCAGAGGAATCAGGCTCTCTGCCATCAACCTCTAACTTCAGCAGGCGGGATGTGGGAAAAAGCAAAGCCCAACCCCAGCCAAATAAAGCTGGCCTGCAAAAGACCTTCATTCCTGAGGAATTTTTGAATTAAATACTGGCTACAGCCAGCCAGATTCCACTGAAAATGACTATGTCAACTGGTTTTAAATAACAGTCTTTCATGTATATGTTTTTTATGTTGCTTCCCATTGTCTGTTGATTTCCCTGTAGACGCTGGGAAATTAAATCTTTTGCTCAACACATTTTTGTTCCTGCTTACTTGGCAAACATGGGGTTTTGTGTCTGACTGGAAGCAAGATGGCTGGCTATGCATTGCTGTCGCCCGCTCCCGAATGGCTGGCGGGAGGAGGTGACTGCTGCCTTCCTGCAGCAGGCAGAATCAGTGCCTCCTTTGGGTTTTCTGGATGCCTACGACTCATTCCTGTAGCAGCCCCTGTTACTCTTCCTGTTATTTTAGTAGTGCTGTGGGAGTCCCGCTATACTCCTTATGGAACAAGCCAGCCCTGACTGCACTGGGTTTCCTTTGTAAATAGGCAATTCATTTCTAAACCTTCTCCTAAGCCTGCCAGCTCCAGTGAACAACAGTAGCCACAGATTGCAGAAATATTTTTGTAACTTACCTATCTGCAGCTTTGGGCCAGGAAATGAGAATTAGTCCCTCCTGAGGACACAGTGCCCTTATTACACTGTATTAGAAGAAGTCAGGTTTGAGAAAAAAATGGAACAACTAAAGCCACCCGAATCCCTCTGTCTGGAAGAAAGTCCAGCAGAGACTCGGAAAAGGCAGCTAGAGTATTCCTTGAAATTACTGAAAGCAAATGGTAATGAGGAGCAGCTGGAAAGAATGAAATCTTCCACATGGCTATATGTGCTATCCATATTTGCCCAGACTGTATGGCTATAGCCCAAAAATAAAGCCAGATCCCTTACAAGCACCTTTGTATTCCATACCATTGCTACAATATGGATTTATTTTTAATGGCACCCAGCAGTGCCATGAGAAAGCACACAAAGCTGCCTCAGTACAGGGCGAGTCTGCTCCTGTTGATGTTACTGCAGCACTCGAGAGCTGGTAGCTCTCCTGCTGCCAGAATAGCCTTCTTCTTGTCAGGGTCAGTAGCACATGATTCCATTAATCAGACATTTCTGTGTATTTCTGTAATACCGTAGGTTGGTTGTCTCCCATCTGTGTCACTGTTTTGATATGTAACATTAGGTGAGCATAATGTCCCTCTAGCTTTTGACTGGCAAAGAGAAAATAATCTTTTACAGCCCAGCATGGAAAGACCTTCGGGGCAAATCTGAAGCCTCTTCTTAAACCTTACCAGTACAGCTTCTGGCTTGGCCTGGGTCTCCTTTGCCTGGAGAAAGCACCTCAGTCATGATCCGTCATTTTGTCTGCTTATTCACTTCAGCTTCTTGGATTTAAGTGAGCAGGTAAGTAGGAAGAGCAAGGGATGGTTGACTGCATGATAACCTTTAGTGTGATAACCTGGCAGAAGTGGGCTTTTCTAATCGTTTCTAACCTCTGAACTTTTGTTTCTTTCTTTCTTTCTTTCTTTCTTTTCTTTGTTTTCCAAAACTGCCTGATACCTATAAAGTCATCCATAGCTACCATATCACACTTGGAGAGAGACAAATCTGGGAGTGTCATTTGTTTGTCTCATTGTGCCAAGTATTTGTAAATACATAGGAAGGAAAACAAACATACCCTGTTCACTATCTTTAAATCATTAAGGTTGGCACCTAATTCATGGGGTCACCACAGCAAAAGGTGAGCTGAGAAGCAGTTTCAAGGAAGACAGGTTCATGGTAGTCTCATCATAGCAAGAAAGAAGCATATTGATACTTGTTAGAAGGACACAAAGCACGAAGTGAAAGATGTTCAGAGGAGTGAATGGACAGTACAATAAACCCAAACCTTTCTCATGGGGTGAGAGGGTAAGTGGACTTTCAAGTCCAGCTGTTTCTGCCAGGAATTAGGTATATATCTTATATTCAGTTATGGCTTTGAGTACATACTCTGAACTCTTGGTAGGAGCAGGGAAACCGTGGTTATCATTGTTAGGTTAGTTTTACTTCACAGTGTGTAGTAGGAGTGGCATTAGCTGGTCATATTTGGAGTTTGTCCTTTCTTCTTAACATCCTGACCTGTAGGAAAGAGCCAGGCAGCAGCTACTGAGTGTAGAGGAATTGGCACAAAGGGACAGCAAGGGATGGTGGCTCCCTGGGGATGGGGTGCAGGGAGCTGCAGGGAACCCTGTGAGGCAGCAGGGCAGGACCTGCCAGCCCAGGCTTATCCCACCACCCCAGCCAGGGGCACTGGGGCAGCCTCAGCCTTGGGCATTGGGCACTTCCTTGGGAATGCAGACAAACCAAGGCTGGGCTCCCTCATAGGGAGCTGGAGACCAGCATCCTGTGGTGTTCTTGATGCAGGGACTGATGGCCCTGGGAGACTGAAATGGGGTCCTGGGCCATAGGCAGGGTGGGGGAACTACATTTACATCTTTTATGTACCAGTTTTGTCTGACTTCATTGTCAATCCAGAAGAAATTTGACCGCTTACAAGTGATTTCCATCTGCAAATAAAATGTGCTCCCTGGACCTTTCCAGTAGAGAGTGCCTGTGTAGCACCAAGCAGTATCACACAGAGGTGCCCAAAATTAGATAGGAGAGCTAATTTGAGTTAGGAAAGAAATTTAGCCATCTTAGGTGCATACATTTAAAAGAGAGGGTCAGGAGCCCAGTGAGAGAGCTACATTAATGTGACTGCATTGCTTTGGGTACTAGAGTTGACTTGGACATCTTGTAACAGCACTCTGTGGTGGACACTTCTTAGAGGCTTCATTTTGCACTTTTGGCTGTGTACATCCCTCAGGTACTTTAAATGCTTCTGATGCAGAAGAAATATTTCCTACTGAGTCACCTATTTCACTCCTACAGTGCCACAGTTCCATGCCTATGGGGACATACACACACACGCTGTCACAGACTCTTGAGCAGCAGCACCCCAATGAATCAATCCTACAAAACCAGCCAGAAATTCTGCATGTGACATTTGCAGAGCTTCCAGAGATGTAGCTCTATATTCAGCCCAGGCGGTGCACATATCTGTGAGGTTTCCACTGTCTCCTGCCCAGGGTGCCATGTGTGTAAAATTGTTCAGACTCCTGTTTTGACTGGAGGATGCCTAGACAGTTGCAAACTAAGAATAGCCAAAATGTAACTGTCAGCATTAAAATATATATATACACATAAAAAAATTAACTGGTAGTAAAAGAATGTAAAAAATGGAGCATGTCAGTAAAATATTTTGGCATTTCATTGGTATAAATACCCAGACTCCCTAAGCACTTTCAATGCATAATCTAGATTTACTGCCATTTCAAGATGGTTGAAGTGGTAGATTCTTTAAAGCCTGACATGGCTGACCATAAGCATGAATTGTACAAATCCAGAGTTACAACTTTATGGCCTGTGTGAACACTTTTAACTGTGTGCTTTAGAGATTTATTGAGGTTCTCGATGTTTGAAGTATTTTTGTGAAGAAAATTAGAATGTCAGCTAAAAATGTGAAAATGACCAATAAATTCTCTTTGGTTTTGTGAGGATGAAGGAAAAAATCTGTTGGGTTGCATCTCAGAAGTCCCCCTCAAAGGAAAATCAGTTTTTTCTCTGGTCTTCCCTCCTGTTTTTAAAGTCGATTTCAACTAGATGAAGATTACCAGACCAAGAACTTTAGACCTGGAAGATGAAAAATGTCTAAGCTTCACACAGCAAGGAAAATACAAGTAGTGACGAGACAAGCTTCCCCTGTGTGCTGTTCCCTAGCCAACACGTTGGTGCTTTCATTCATGCAGTTCTCAGCTTCATAGACTACTGAGTAAAGTTAGCTAGTAATTGGATGGAAACCCTGTACCTCATTTCAAGAAAGCATGTAAGAGCCATCACCTTTCAGCATCAGGACCTGAACTGGTGATTTAAACAGAAGCCACATCTACATCCTTCTAGTGCAAGGAACCATATTTCAGATTTGACTCAGCTCATCACCTCCTACCTTCATTGCCTCAGATTCCCACTGAGACTGACTGCAGAATGATGAAAATAGCAAGACAAGGCATTTCATGTTACATTTCTAATCTGTAAGGAAAAGCAAAGAATAAGAAATGTCAGGAGTAAAGCCAGCTTTAGGAGATATCCTCTTCCCAGACAAGAGAGATCTGGAAGCACAACCATCTTTATTTTAATGCCTTTCTGAGTAAAACCTCTGAATCTTTTGATGCACGGGGCCACCATTAATGGTGATCAAATCATACTTAGTCTGTTTGTGGATTTCTAAAGCACCTATCACCACCACAGCTACGTGACAGATTACAAGAATTAGAAGAGACATTGCTGCAGTTCCATTTATACCATATTCTCTATCCCCCCTAAGGCATTTTAAGATGGATTCTCTGGTCTCTGCTATATTTGCTTTGCACTAGTTATGGAGCATAGAGAGAACACAAACAGGCAGGAGATTCCCACAGGAAAATTCTCTCAATGCAAGTGAGGTCTGCACCAGTTGTAGAGCAGTCTCTTTGCTGGCTGTCCCTCTACTCTCAGCAGGAACAGGGTGAAACAAAGTACTATATTACAGCAGATCTTTCTCTGGTATAAGGGCCATTATCTTGTTTGTGCTGGTGGTGTAAACTGGAGTATGTGATTTATTGTTACAGCTTCCAGTTGGATAAGGCAGCTAAGATTTGGACATCTGCCTCTCCAGCATGCCTTAGTCAAGGGTCACAGTCTCCTGTTTTGCAGGATCGCCACAGGGAAAGACACCCACTATCTGTTTGGCATATGACTTCATAAAGAATGATTACTGCATGCAGGGGCATGACGTATTGGTCTCAGCCTGAGGTCAGGCTGAGCTGTTACCCCACTGGAGAACACAAGATGTTCTTATAGCTGAAGGAGGTTTTCTGGTTCATGAGATCTTTCTGCCTCTGAGGATGGCAAAACAGAACTTTTGGCTTCCCAATTTAACCTGCTCATAAGAAAACTGATCCTTATTTCTTTTCTTCTTTTCTCTTGCCTATGCTTTCACACAAACTAATCACAGACACTTTTTACTGACTGTTGTTAGTAATTTCCTCCTGCCCCCACAAACCTCTCTAAACCAAGCCAGCCAGCCTTGTCACTGGGGAGCAGTCAGTTTCAGGTTCCAGTTTTACCTGGACTGATAATCTGCCTGCTATATAGTGAAGGTGCAGTTTAAAGTTTTCAGGTTTTATTAGTCTTCCAGTTTTCCCCCACCTGCTCTTACAGGGCCCTGCAGCTCCTTAGCCAAAATTCATCTTGTATTTTTTACTGCAGCCAAGAGAACCTTAGGACATTCCTTCTGGGCTTCTCACGTCCAGCTCCTTGCTTGCATAACCAGTCATTTCATACAATCAGTTGAGTAAACTACCTCTTGAAACCAGCTTGCTTCCTGGCCTTACTAAACCCATTGGTAGGCCTTTACAGAGAGTCAACACTCTCAACATTAGAAACCTGACAATCCCTAGCCTAAACGTATGCGTGGCTAGTTTATACCTATTTGTTCTAGTGCCAGTATTGTCCTTTATCTTTAAACAGCTCTTTCCCCCTCCCCATGTGTTCACCCCCTGAAGTGTTTATTTATAGACTGCAATTATATCCCCCTTTGCTAGGCTAAACCAGCCAGGCTCCTTAGGTAATTAAGCTTTGGTGAATGATGCAAGGCCAAGCATCCTGGATGCCCAAAATCTGCCTCAGTCAGGGCTACATTAACAGCTCGTCAGGAGCCAAAAAGGACACACCTCATTTTTACCGGAGCTCATTCTAACTGCTCTCCTACTTAATTGGAAGCTTCTTAGTTCAAGCTCTGATCGTGTCTTTACTAGCCAGGCCTCCATTTTATCTTTAAGGTAAGGCAGATGTGGGCTGTCTTTGATGCACCTATTCCATCCTGCTTAACATATCCGAGTGGCTGGGTAATCCATACTACACTAATCACATCAGGATTTGTTTTTAAAGTAGAATTAAGAAGTGAAAAATACATGAACCTCAGTTGCTTGCTTGTTCAAAACATGTTCAGACAGAAACAGGAAATGTGTGAGAAGCAGCAGTCCTGCATCAGCTCTGGGAGATGGGCTGGAAGACTTAACAGGGCTTTTCCATCTCGAGACTGTAGGACTGTTTCAATTCATCATTTCTATAGCACCATAAATTAGATGGCTCTTCGCAGGCACAGAGGCAGTTCTTGCTTCCCTGAAGTCTATAGCAGGACTCTCAGGATGGGGTGCCTGGCTGAGACACACTCTTCTCCAGAAAGGCTTCCACTGTGAATACCATGCCTACAGGACTATGTGACAATACTGCCCCATTGTCCCATCTGGAGTGGGAGTAAAAACGCTGGAGAAGGCAGAGGGCTTTTTTCCCAACTCCCCCATATCACAGCTGGACTTCTCGTCTCTCCACAGCCTGTTTTAGCATTACCCGGATGGAGAATAGGCTTCTTGGGGCTTTGATTCAGTCTGGCTGTCCTCCAGCAATATCTACAGTACTCCCTCCCCTCCCATATGCTCTCCATTAACATCCTCCTGTCTGCTGAATAAGGAAAGAATAACTCTCCCATCCCCAGCCAGAGCCCCTGAGCCAGGGGAGTTCATCAGTCAGACTGGTTTCTCCTGAACCCAGAGCAGGCCTCGTTAATGGGCCAGGAGGGGATTTTATTTTGCCTTTCAGCTAGTGGCTGCTCTGAGCCAGGAGCAGAGTCAAGTTACTGTGTCCGGGAATCTCAGCTATTCCAAGAGTAGGAGCAAGTGAGCTGCTGACTCAGGAGGTTTCCTAGTATTTTCGAGCAGGGCTCAGTCCTGTCAGAGCGCACTGAACTGTTGGTCTTGCTTTCTTCTAGCCCCAGGACAGGGATTAACAAAAGTCACAGCCGACTGGAACAGGCTGGGGAATGGAACTGGAGCAGGGCTCTGCATCACACTCTTTCCTGGCACAGAAACAGCTCCTTGCAGAGACTCATTAGTTCTTTACCCTTTTTTACTCCTCTCCTTGGAGAGCTGTTTAGTGTAGTACAGACATCCACCAGCTATGAGGCAGCTCAGCTTTATTTGCACCATTTTCTAAAAAGGAAGACAAAATCAGAGGGAGAAACAGACTTACGAGGCAAAATGCTTCATTGGAAATCAGTGTCAAAGGGAGACTGATGTTCAGGAATCCCTTCCTCCCTGCATCCTGCTGTCACCCAGAGACTACCTTGCTTCTGTTCTGTGCAGAGATGTGGGAGGATCCCTCCTGTGTAGCTAAACCTTCCTTTGGGCTTCCCAGGACCTGGAGCAGTCCCAGCCTGTGTATGGGACAAGTGGTTAGAAATCATGCTGAGTTCAGGATTCTTCTCCTCATTTCAAGTCTGCCTGTATGCTCTTATCTCTTCAAAAGGAACTAATTTCTAGAGGTTAGCAGAGACAATGAGTCTACTAAAGCAGTCCCATGCACTCACTCCTCGTGAAGCAGCACATACTCCTTTGCAGAGTGAAGTCATTGGAGAGCATATGTTTGCACGTTTGCACCCCTCCATCTCCCAGCGTCACTGTGACTCCAGCCAGCCTGTTACAATGGTCTCCTCTCAGCCCCTGCAAAGTTCTGTCAGCAGAGAGAGCCTCAGCTCTCTTCCCAGTTGTGTAAGTCTTCTCTGCTGCCTCTCTCCATGAGCAGTTTTCTCTTGCTGTCTTAATCCCTTCCTCAAACTCACTTCAGCAATGAATAACCAGCCTAGTATGTAAAGAGCAATGGGTTACAAGCTGGAATTTATAAGACAGATTTCTATCTGCCTGCAGCTATTGGCATATCTACCCCAACCACATCCCCTAAGACTAGAATCTGATATAGGGGCAAAGACAGGTAAGAGCTTCTCTTACTTTCCTTCAGTCTTGAAGAAGGAAGGTCCCCAGTTTCAACAGCTAAGGACCTCTTGGCTTGTGGCCCTGTCTTTAAACTAGGCTTAAACCACGACAGGCCCAAATGCCAGCTGTCTCTGCAGTATGGCCAGATGAGTAGGATGCCTCTCTTGGCTAGTATCTCAGAGATTTCCCTCTGCAAGGAGAATTTTCAGCTGCCTTTGAAGGACTAAATATCCCTTTAGAGGTGCCCAACATTACAACAGTGACAAGCTGCAGGCTAAAGCTCTGGCCCACTTACCTTTGGCATGCTGCTTGCTTTAGATCATAAGCTCTGTAGAAGTCCACAGATGGTGCCTAGGAGCTGTGATGGGTACAGGGAAGGAGCCAGGGAGGAAGAGCATACTCCAGGGCATCTTGTTTTCTGGAAAACTGGCAAGTGCTGACTTTTCTCCACTGCTTCTTAACACACCATTTGGATTATGATGGGAGTCCCATCTGCAGAGTTTATCCATTGAACAATGACCCCAAGAAGTCTAGGTGTCTTCCTCCAAAAATCTTTGACTCAGAGGGTTCCGCACTGTTTTGTTTCAGCTAACTGAGGCATGAATTAAGTATGTGGGACTAGAATAGAGTAAAAACAAAAGTGTAGAGAGCAATGCATGTAGAAATAGATTTAATTCGGCCTGCTCAGTACCTGTGGGGCAGGGGTCCCTATAAAAAAAGCAGGATAAACCTGCTGTGATAAATAGGACCAGGTGAAATAACTTACTACTCAGTCTGTCATCCAGTTGAGTGAGTCACATGTAGTATCTCTAGAAAGTTGGTAACACCCCAGAAGTTACTAACTTCACACATATTTAACTGAGGTCTTGTCTCATATTTAATAGCAACTCCAACCAGGCTTGCATGACAATCTAGAGAAGGTGAGGAACGCCAATATGGGCCTGAATAGAGCACTAATAACCCTTTAGGATCTAAGTTGCCTAAGAAAAAATCAGCAGAGCATGATTTGTTCTTTGTAGCTAAGGCTTATTTGCAGAAAGTAGTAGAAATGCAATAAACAAGACACCATCCTACAGTTGTATTGGCTGAAAAGCATGAATTCAGGCTGAGGGCAAAGGATGGACACAAAGAAATGCTGGGGTTACCCTGAGCAGGATGGCTCCCACCTGAGGGCAACATTCAGAAGATGCTGTAAGCTCCAAATGTCCGGCTTCAGAGACAAAGACTGTCTTGAGGATGTCTGGCTAAGCACAGCTAAGCTATCAGGATGCTTTATCTCCTTGGAGGGAGGGAGCCCAAATGCTGCAGTGTTGCAGGCAGCCAGAATAACATGTGCTGTGTGATATGAAATATTTAAGCACACATGGGCTTTGTGGTGTTTCCTGCCAATCTGAAACGTATCAGCATGGTGACTTGTAGTGCCAGGAGCTGGATTTTCCCTGGTGGGCTTAACCTAACTGCCGGCCTGCACAGGGCAGGAGGCTGAACCACATGACTTGTTATGGGGAAACCCGAAATGTCACACTGCCTCTTCCAAATATATGAGCTCCACCTCTGTCTTCCAGAGAGTTGTGCTCCTCCTCCTCCTCTAGCTATACACCCGAGCAAACAGATCTCTGCAAGCTCCCCAACTTGACCCAGCTGTGCAGAGCAATGGCTGTGACAGGAGGAGTATAGCATGTAAGGGATATACCCTGTGCCCATGGACTGCCCTTCCCTCTAGATGACTTCTCCCCCATGTGCAGAGGTGACTCTGATGGGGCAGTCATCCAACTGCTTCAGGTGATATACATGTGCCTGCTTGACTCTCTCCTGGAAAACCGCACGCCTTTGTTAAGGGTTGCTCACACCCATCCATATACATACAGGTGTAAACAGCATGATACCACATTAATACAGTTGAGACCTATGATAATGGCAATGAAATATGAAAGCTTTTCTCCTCATCCTCGTTTTTCTGGTTTGAAAGAGCAGGGTGTGAGTCCCTGAGTGCATGGGAGAGGGGTTGGTGCTGCTCCTGACAACTTAGCTGTCCTGCTCCAGCACTGGCAAGGTAGCAGCACTGCAACTGCTTGTATACAACCCAAAAGCTACATGTCACTCCTGACCCGCAGTGGCATTTAGCATCGCTGGTAATTGTTACTTCCTTACACAAAGCAAACAAAAATTCCTGCTGCACCAGCACAGTCACCTGCTGTGGTTTACGCAGGGGGAAAGGAGTGGGCAGTGATGACCTGGCTGATGCAAGCAGGATCCATGCTGCTGCATGCTTTTTGGGGAGGTCAGGGACACTCAGAATCTTTCAGAGTGCACATTAGCCAGTTTTCCTCTCCCATGTGAGTACATCCCACACTAAACATGGGAACTGTCTACCTGACAGCCTTGTGGAAGGAGGCAAATTGGGAGTGCTTGTAGGTGCACGACTGCAAGTGTACAGGAAAGGTGTCCGTTCTCCTCCAGGCCAGCTGGAAGGGTGTCTGGAAGGGGCTGGCAATGGGGAGTGGGAATTGCCCTCTGCCCAGGGTCTGTAACGGCACAAACCAGCACCCCGAGCTTTCTGCAAATGTCTTCCTCTGCACTGAACACCAAGAGCTTGTGAAACTAAAGGAGGTAAATGCCATTTGGAGAAGAGGAAGATTTTTTTGCCTTGTTGCAGGCAGGACCAGCTGCGTTCCAAACCCGTGACTGCAGCAGCCATGACCCCTCTGAAGGGAAATCTGAGCCCGCAAGCAGTTGTGCTGGGGAGGGCTGCGCTCTCACGTTTCTCTGTTTTGTTTTGGAGCCTCTGATAAGTAGTGGGCTCGCTCTTTCCTTCTTCTCTTTCTTTCTCGTTTTTTTTTTTTTCCCCTTTCTTCTGAACGTATTTCCACAGCCGCAAGGAAGGAATAAAAAAAAAAAAAAAAAGGCTCTGGAATGGGAACAAGTATGTTTCAAATTACAGAAAGGATGTGAAAGGTTCAAGAATTCGAGCCCTGACTCCGCCTGTGTCTGTCTCCACCCCGTCCCCCCCCCCCGCCCCGAGAGCAGCTCGCATTGTGGCTTTTCCACTGTACCGCACGATACCGTGGCACAGGGCCCGGGGCGAGCCGGTGCCCTCCGCAGCCGTGCTGGGCAGGGCTGGATCCTCGGGGGTTTCCACCAGCCTCTCCCCAGCGCGCAGACCCTTCTTAGTTTTGTCCTTGGTGTTTTTGTCTCCCGGTGTGTGTGGGTCTGTGTGTGTTCGTGCGGTTTTTCCTTCCATTACCGAAGCTCCATCCCAGGAACGTGGGGAGGAGCCACTTGTGAGAGCGGAGCGCCCTCTGCTCGGTGGGAAGGGCGGAAGAGCAAGCAAAGGTGCAGCTCTAGGGTGGAGAAGCAAGTTTCTTGCAGCTGCTGCTAAGGCGTAGGTCCTGCTGAGAAACTTGCACGCTGAGGTAAGCCAGAGAGCGGTGATTCGAGAGGAGGCTGGTAGCCGCGCTATGAGTTGCACAACAGAGGTAAGGCTGTTGTGCAGCTGATTCTGACTGCCCTGCTTGGGCTCCTCAGCGCATGTACCCACTGTCACTGGCTCCCATACCAGCTCCGCAAAGATGTAGGGAGAAACCACTGGCAAACAAGACTTATGAAAGGGCTTGGAAGATCATGACTGGATCTGGTCTCAGTCCATTATGGAGGACCATATCCTAGACACCTGCTCCATCATATGACCACTTTATCCTATGACCCCAAATGCAAACATAGACCATCAGGGAATGCACATACTCAGTTTCCTGGAAGGAGGATCCTGTGAATAAAGTTATATGGCTGGACATTATTTCCTGGTCTTCCTGTGACATGATCAGATACCCCCTTCCTGTGAGCCTGTGAATGCTAGCATATTCGTCCTTTGAGAGATGCACAGCTAATAGCATGTCAGTAGAGGAACCAAGGTCCTCATGAAGTGTTTGGAACAGAGAAGGGTACCCAAGCAATCTGTCCAGTCTGTGGTGCGTGTCTGGCTGCCATCTCAGCAGCTTGCAAGAAAAATGATGGCAAGGAATGAACTCTGTGTTGATTGCATTCTTCCAGCCAAATTCAGAATGCAGTCCTTTGGCTGAGCTCTCTGGATTAAGAAACTATGAAATAGCTTAAGTATTGCGGATAGATAAGGAGTCACCCACATAAGAAGAAAACAACTTCTTACGTAACATAAATGTTCAAGAACTGAGATGTCCATTATGATCTTGACCTTTTCAGTGTCTTGTTAAAGCCATCAGCATCGGTCAATTGACCCAAATCTGCTGACTCATGCTAAAAAAGTTAAATTTTGTCCTTGCAAACTTTCACTCAGTCATCTCTATAGATTTTGTAACGTTGCTGTGACAGATCCAGGTGAGGTTTTACTCAGTGAATGAACGGACCGGGGACTTAAGCACCTCAGTTGCACTGACCAGTACATTGTGCTTGATATGCTCCCAGTCCCATGATGGTGGGTTTCATGCATAGCTGCAGGGTGTCCCTTTGCATAAGGTGTATGTCCACTGATATACACTGAACACCTTTTGATATACTCATTATATATGGATGGGAGGCCACTGGAACAAAGAACTATTGATGTAAGTTTGAAAGATGAAGATTAGTATCAGTGTACCCACTTCGGCAGCCCATGAGATTTCTCCTTTGAAAGTAAAGCCAAAAACCTTTAGGCCAGTTCAGCTAGACAGATCAAAGATCTTCAACATGAAGAAGCAGAGATGGTTTGGCATATAATGTTAGTCTTTATACTTACTCTGAGATTTCCAGAGATTCTGACTAATGATGTATTTTTTATGTAATAGTATGTTGTGCTAAGTGTTGCAGTGGTGCCTAGGAAATCAGTCTGAATTGGGTCTCATTCTGCTGGATGAGATCCACAACAGAAAGATGATTTCCCCTGTAAGAGATTCAAGGTTCATCTGAACTAGCTAACACATTAAATACTCTGGTGTGCATGCTGTGCTTGCAAAACATATTACTTACACAGTGTTATTTTGTAATATTGAGGAGATCTGACAATGTTACTTGGCTGTGTCACTCTCACAGCCGTGGAAGACACAGAGATTATGTTTAGCCAGCTTTCTGCACTGTCTAATTTTGTGCTGGCAGGCTGGATTCCTGAGGTATGTTAGATGAGTCTCAGAGCTGCCTTAATTCATGCTGGCCAAACTGCTTCCTTCTGCACCATTTCACAGGTGCAGGATCAGCAGAGTAATTCATGTTCCACTCCCTGACTGCCCCTGCTCAGTATCTACCACAGTTCATCCCCGAATTCCCAGCGAGGAGACAGATGCTGCCACCAAGCTTAAAAAAGCTTTATTGATCTGAGAGTGGTGCTCAGAGAAACTCTGCAACAATACAAACTGCAGCTACACCCCTCCACCACGCTACTTGCATGTGAATTTGGAGAACTCAAATTTTATGAGTCTCCCAGCCTTTTGCTAGTATTTTAGCCACATCAGGCTCCACAGTAGGACCGGAGGCTGCATCTGGTTCCCTCCCAGAGATGCAGTCTCTTCATTTCATGTTTGGCAAAATAGATAGTTTTTATTCATCCAGCCTTCTGGAGTGGAAATTTGGGCTCAAACTCTTCAGCTGGAAGAAACCATCTGATCTCCCTGCCTGTAGGTTTTTTCCTTGGTGTGCAGGTACAATCTGGCTGCCGTGTCATTGGTGAGTCTGGGGTTTCAGTGGACACTCAAATAAATGAAACCCCCACCTGCCACAGGCCGGTAGCCATCTCTATTTGAGTATGTTGTTTCCTCTCAGAACATTTTCGATGGCTGTAGCTAATCTAGAATTTTAAGGGCGAAAATTGGACAAATCAGTTTAATTGGGCAGCTGATTCTGTGCAAACCTAAGCGGAATAGTAATGCATGACTAATACACAACAGCATTTGGCATGAGATAAAGATGCATGTGTAACATATGCAGCATAAACCAAACGCACTGTGGGAAGACATGACAAAGATGTTTAGCAGAGCTACTTCTCCACTCCAGAGTGCACCCTTGCCTGCAGAACATACACAGCACTGCAATGACAGCAAAGCACGACCTTCGCGCTCTGCTATCAGGTACCCAGAGGTCCCATTGTTCTCCCTTCCATGTTTTCCAGTCTGGAAACAAGTGAGAAACTTCTCATCTCTGACCCAGCTTAACTGACCATAGAGCATCTGCCTGCTGGTAAGACAGGAGTCTCATTTTTGAGAAGAATACATGGTGCTGTAAATATCACTCTGTCAGGTAACACTAGTCGCCAGTCAAGCAAAGAAAAAAAACACAAACTCCAAAAGCCTCTTTTTTTTTGGTGTAAATATAAAATAATTCGTTATTCCTATCTCCCCGGCCTCAATTCCCAGCCTGCACATGTTGGCATTTCCATTGTATGCCTCTTAAGATGAGAAAGAAGATGTAAAGAGGGATCTATTTGGGCTGATGGGGAAAAAGGGACATTGTCAATGCAAGCCGAGCGCTTGGTCAACAGGGGGTCGGACACCCCAGGGGCGAGGCGGGGCCTTCGCGCTCTCCCGCTACTACCGGTGCTGGCCTGACACCTAGCGGCCGGCCGTGGCACCGCACGGTGGCCGCAGTAGCGCCTGAGTACGTATGTCCCTCCTGGCAGGGAGTAAGCGAGCTCGAATTGCAGGGTGATGGGCATGGAGCCTTGGTGTTCAGCAGAAAGGTCTTGCAGGTTTGGTGTGCGCTTCTATGAAAGCATACCTTAGGAACAGTCAAGAAACGCTAAGATTCCTAAAATTACATGTAAGGATTAAGAAAGGCACAGAAAACCCACAGCAAAATACTCCTGCATGTGCAAAGTACCCAACAGCTCAAATGCTCTCTGCTGCTCTGATTCTCCATCTCAAACCCCACATATTCCATGTGACTGATCACAGTCACAAGTAAAGTCTGGAAGAGGAACAAGCATTGGGGAGTGCACACCTGCTGGCTTAATGAGTTGAAGCCTACTAACATGACTACTGAGCAGTCATACCAATGCCATCATGTCAACAGACATGTTGACTTCTGATGAGACACTGGAGTCACCTGAACTCTAATTCAAAGATTTCTTTTTTTTTTCCATGTGAGAATTCTGCTGGGAAAGACAGACTTACCAAACGGTAACTACCTTCTTTTCCTTTCCACTGACGGCTAGTCTTCCCAAAGTGGCCAACATTTTAGAGTTCTTAAAGGTACTTGGTATATAGTCTATGTTGGCAGTTGCTCACATGGCAAAATGGACTACCTGTGGATCTGCTTGTCCATATTTGCATTTTCTAAATTGTTTATTTATAACTATGAATATATGCAAAGCTTTCATTCCTTCTTAGGAGTTGTTGAAATAGAAATCTTTATTTTTAATGTTGTTTTTAAAAAATCAGTTCAGTATCTAAGCTATTTAAAATCTGTTATGGCTTCCATCCTTCTAGCATATTTTTTCCAATGGAGATATTAAATAAAATTCCTCTTATCCATAATTTTTCAAGCAACATGAGCTGTAGTTTCCCATTAATTTATTATTTTTTTCTCCTCTTGCAAAGATCCCTGTATCGGAACTGATGAGTCTGATAGGGGGTGTCCACAGGGCACTTGCTTCAGTCTTTGTCATGAGCTGTCCCTCAAAAGGGGATAGCAACAATACATGGGTGTCTTAGTTTCCCAATTCTCACTTTTTGTTTCCATCTTTGCCAACAGATTCAGCATTGTCAGCATACAGAGCAAGACAGATTTGGCAACCAGGTCCAAAGGACCAATCTTTCTTTAACCAAAAGGACCAGACTGAATAAGCACTTGCTGTGTATTAGAACATCGACTTTATTTCTACATGTAATAACTTGGACTATCAGAATTCCCCAGTGTTAGGCATCCCGAAGCAGAGGGTGACTCTGAGCTTTCTTCAGGTGTTTCTTATACAATATTTCATTGCCCGAGCTGCCTCCTGGCTTCACTTTTACGTCTCTTTCTTCTATTCCCCTTCCACAGGCTTCTGCTTTTTGAAGTGACTGATGAAAAGGAGGTGAACAAGTGTTAGTCTAGTAAAGTTAACCTTCCCTGTCAGGTATCTTAAGTTGCTGAGGGGCCTTTGAGGGAACAGCCTGAGTGGGAACAGTAAGGACAGCAAAGGTCACAACTCTTCTGACTTTTGTCCACAAGGTATTATTACCACTACCACACATGTTACAGTCCTAAAATGCATTATGAAGCTAGATATGGAGTAGATATCTCTATTTTTTTCCTCACATATCAACTCAGCACATAAATGGCACCAAATGAAGTCTTTGCTGGCCATTTAGTTTCAACAGTTCATAATCTGCTTACTACTTAGTCACAGTTCCGTAATTTGTGCCTAAAGTACTTGGGAACTCCATATAACCTCTGATTCAAGATTAACCAGGCTAAGGCCCATCTAGCATTTGAGCATGCATATTTTTAATATGGCACCAGTATATGTGAAGGAATAAAGATTGGACCTAACAAAGTAACTCGCTTCTTTTTGAAAACTTTAGGAGGCTAAGAGGGGAAGAGATTTACAAAACTGACCTATTGCTTCTAGCATTAAAACTAGACTACAGTATATATTTAAACCCATCAGTGTGTGCTGAGAGATGGGAATATTTGGGCATGATGAATAGGGCTTTCAGCTGGCGAGTCACATGTCAGAACTGACTGAAAATCCAGGGGGAATTTTGGTCCAATGACAAGCAATTTAGCCTGCAGCAACTGACAACCTCTGAGGAGTTTGCTGCTGACTGCTCAGGCTCTCAGAACTTGGACATGATTGCTACAGGCACTAAAGAAGAAGCACTTCCAAGAGAATGGAAAGTTCTGTAGTTTGAAGGTGGGTTTCCAGGGAAAACTATGTCTCCTAAGAAGAAGGATCAGAGAGAAGGAAAAAACCCAGAAGTCCCTGAGGATGGAGGAAAGAGTCTGAAGGCACATGTGCTGTCTTTGCAAATCTTAACCCTGGCTTCCGGGGAGGACATTGTTGAGCTGATGCTTCCCTCAAAGGATTAGGAGAATGAATGAAAATGCCATTCAGCTCTGAGATCCCTGCACTCTCACAGCAAGCTTATCAAACAGAATAAGGCTGACTTCTAGTTTGGCTCAACAGAGTTTCTAAGCTCACAAGGTATTTTTTCATGTACCATCTACTGGCACAAAACGTATATCCCTTCACCTCCTAATGTGAATAAGGTTGTGTTTATTTGGTGCTAAGCCAAATTAAAAGAAGACAGACAAGTAGGAGAGTAAGTGGAGTCACTCACTCACCTGTAGTCCACAACCCCTGTCCGATTCCGGTCTAGCTTGTGCACTAGTTCCCCAATTTGGATGCGATCCATTGGGATGCTTGGATGCTAAGAGGAGAAATGTTAGCAAACCTGGGTATTTCTAAGCAGAAAAATCCTCCATATCAGGATGGGGCCTGGCCATCTTTTAATAGTGATCGGATGGCTTGGCGCATGGGAAAAGGAATGGAAAAATTCCAGAGTGGTGGTGGGGAGGCAGTTTCACTCTTTTAGGATTAAAATTGGATTTTTTTTTTGTTCTCCACTTTTTGTAAAAGAGCATCATGGCTGGCTGACCATTGCTACTGATCCCAAGCACACTGGTGGTTTTAACAGGAAAAGAACAGTCTCCTTAGTGCATAGAGTCAAGGGTTTAGGTGCCTCTTTTTCACTTTCCCATAGCGGTAAGACAAAGTATCTATCAAGATCCTGTGTGTCCTATAAAAGCAGTGGACTTCTGTGATATTCTAAAGTTGATCCATTATCACTGATGCCATCTGCAGTATTTATTTGGTGTTGGTCTCATTCAGGACTCAACTTTTGCGGTGGTTGAATTTAGCCTTTTAGCCTGAACGATGTCAGCAGCAAGGCTGCAGCACAGAGGTGTTCCTAGAGTCGTGCTGTGCCAGAAGAGCATTCTGGCAGTGCTTTCAGAGGCATACCTGCATCATGGCTCTCCGGAAGGCAGCCACAGGGATCTTCATGTTTCCTTCCTCATCAATCTTCCTAAAAAAGTCCCAGAGTTGTAGGTTGTGTTCTTTCAAGTGCTTCTAAGAGAAGCAAGGATAAAACATGGGCATAACCATGAAACAGCTGCCAATACCTGCTTCCACTCTCTCCTTATTCTTCCATCTGTCACCTTGTCTTTACTCATCCTGCCACTGAGATATATGAGTCCTTCACTCCTTGTGCAGCCACTCTATTGTCAGAACAAAATCTTTTGTTCAGGTTAATCCCATTCTTCTGAGTTATACCTCTCAGTTATACCTATAGACTCAGTAGTAAACCTGTTTCTTCTGATAATTGCCTATGGTTATTAGGTCCTCATCCCAGCAGCCAGTGCTTGGCCTGGCTGCCTAATCCAGTGCCAGCCCTCCCGTCCAGATCTCTGATCACTTTAGTTGCTCTTTTCTGAATTCCTGTCTGTTTGAATGGGGACACAGCCATAATGGCTGTTAAAAACTGTAAAGCATGCTAGGGTGAGTGTCACTATCTGTGAAGCACAGCAGCACTGTCTGATGTGAGCCAGCAGCCCGAGATTTTACTTAAGCTCATCCCAATGCATATCTATAGCAAAGTCTCATTCAATTAGCTGAAAATCTGCTCAGCTGCTAAGAAATACAGTAAAGCTGATAGTCCAAAAGTGTTATTCAACTCAGCAGCGCTCAAGTGCTTGTGTTGCCTTCCATCAGGGAGGACAGCATCATCTGCTGCTATCCATAGAAATTACAGACTTTGAAAAGCCAAGTAATTTCTGTTTAGGACGCTATTTGCTTGTAATGCCATTTCCTACTTATATGAAGCACATTAATTTTGATGCTAAAGCTCAGCCATCAGTGAAGAGTTCTAGCAAAGTCAGCTATTGTGGTGAGCTTGTGATGAGGGTGGACATTTATTTGGATCAGAGTTGGATCAATCAGGGTTTTTTTACAAAGCAAGCAAACATCTATTCAGATTCTTTTTTTTCCCCAGTGGTATCAGGTCCTAAGGCATTAGCTTCTCTTGAAAATCAAAGGGTTTGCTTAGTAGGTTTGTGTGGACTGAGATACGTGGATACTGTGTCAGTCTTTGTGAATATACTTTTTTTGAGTGAACTTGGCTGAATTTCCCACTTAGAAGAAAGCTTACCCCTTCCAACCTCCATCCCTCCAAGTGCTTGGAGCATGTGCGCTGTGAACAGAGGAGCTATGGACACACATTCAGTAGCTCACCTGAATCATTTTCATGGGATCTGGATGCTGCTCAGGCTTCGTGATGATACAGCCTTCGACCTCTCCATAGATGACATTTAGTTCAGGATGTATTTGATACATCAAATCCAGCAATTTGATGAAAGTTTTGTTCACCAACACATTCTGATACATAGGAGGAAGGAAAGTGCCATCAGTGTGGACACCCAAAGAACAACAAAGACTTGTTTGCATTCACAAAATCCATCTAATCTCAACATTAATCATTCTCTCCTAAGGATGGTGCCCTATCCTATTTCTACTCTTCACTTGCAGGAATCCCATGAAGGCCTGGCCCTAAATTAGAGTTCTTCTTTCTCTTTTCCCATATCTGAGGTAGAAAAAGGTCTGTTGATTTATGTAGAAATTAGCTTAATGTTAGGTAGATGTTCATCAGGTAAATGTCTACACTAAAGACCTCCTATGTTAGGTGATTCAAGTGATTCATGTTCATCTCTGAGACAGTTCTAGATAGATCTCCTCTCCATTTGGTTAAGATGACTCCAACCATCCAATGCTTAGAAGGATTAGTACCTCCAGCAATGTAGCTTTATAGCCCAGAGAAGAAAGGTGCACCTATCTGGGAAGGGTCCAGATGTCTCCAGATAAAAAGAACTTTTGGTAAAGCTCTGTTTCATTGTGTAACCCTAATAGGAAGCTCCCATCAGCAGTACAAAACCTGAAGTTTGCTTTTTCCCAAAGAATTTCAAGCAGGGTAGTGAGAGCTCAGCATTTCAGAGCTTCCACTGTGAGTTTTCTGGTTTAGCACTTACAGAATGGGCAGCAGCAGTGTCCTGATTTAGGGTTATGAGGTATTAAAAAGTAAGCTATCAATACAAATATTATTGATGTCAGCACAATTTATTCTTCTAAATTTCACTTCTGACAAATTTGCCTTCGCCTTATCTTTCAAAAACATGATTATGATCAGTTCATACCCATTATGACAGGGGAATTGTTCGTGTATTGTATTAGTTATATACTTGATTGTTGGAAATTTCAAGCTCAGTAAATTCATGAAAGCTTCTGTTTTCTGTCATTGCAGGAGGCCTCCAAGGCATCAAGCACTGTTATTTTTTCCCAAAGTTTATTTACAAAGTCTCCCAATACGTTCTTACAGCTTCTTTTTAGGAGCTACAGATCCACAGTTCTTAAGATCTATCTAGAAGCTTATGATGCAGTGAGCTGTTGACTGTTACTACTCAAAGACAGTCTTGAATGAATCTGTGTCTGGATGGCTTTACTAGCTTTCATTCAGCACCAACGGCTTTATGCAGTGATGACTCTCTGAAGGAGCCATTCAGACATCCTTGCACTGTGCACACTAGCAGAGTATCCTAGTCCTGGAAACACAGCATAAGAGAGCCCAAGCTGGCCCTGCTAGCTGCCAGCTCTCCCCAAGGCTTGCCAGCCTGGGCTTAACCCCATGAGAAAGCCAATGGACTGCCAGCGCGGCCTCAGAAGCAGCACAGCCAAAGCACTGTGGCCTAACAACCCGTACTGGGGTTCGGTGGCCCCGGGGGGGAGCCAGCTTGTGCATTCCAGCATGTTTGACACAGCCAGGCCACAGGCCAGAAAAACAGCCCATGGACAGCTGAAAAGAAACAATTTTCTCTTTTGTACTGTGATGGTGAAGATGGGCATGTGCTGGCTGTTCTGACTTCTTTAAAATGTTTGATAGTACCTGCAAGTTGAAACCTATAGAGAGTAGATTATGTGGGGGACAGTCATGCTTAGAAATGTTAGAAGCAATAAACTGCTGTTAAAAATGTGGCTTTCTATTGTGTTGCCTTTGCTAGTGCTGTCAAACCCGTGCAAAGTTTTCTAGATACGATCCTTGTTTCAAATTCCTCTTACAGACACACTGTAATAATACAGAATTATTCATTCTTTAAAAGTCAAAATAAGCATTTAGCACTGGGAAAGGAGCAGAAGAGGCTTTTGTTTGTCTTTGCTGAAGTTTCCTATAAACTATTAAAACCTTTACTAATTTCTTAAAGGTTTAAGACAGCATAAGATCTTTGGAGCTTTATATTTGCAAATACTCTGAATTGAAATGCAAGACTGCCTACATTAGAGGTGAAATGAAGTCTGTCAGACAGATTAGGCATTTACTTAGAAGCATTTGATTGGGATACTGAAATGTCATTGCAAATTTATGCCGTTGACCATTTATCTTGTGAAATGCCAGGTAATTTAGGCTTTTTGAAGGGTATGGTGAAGACAGCATCTCTTAACCCTAAAAAGCAGAAATTCATAGTGAGATTTAGTTTGGATTGAAGATTCTTAATGTTAATTAACTCCTTGCCTCAAAATTTCTCTAATTTGCCTCCTTTTAAATAAATGCATTTCAGTAATTAATTTCTCAGAATTTAGCTAAAATCTGTTACTCTTCATGAATTGTTGATGTTATTAGTAGTAAAACTAGCACAACCACATATACTGCAATGAAGTCCTGTACCCCCACACAGCCTGTTTTATTTTTCCTTTGCAGAATAAGGCCTGCCTCCTTTCAGACTTGGCAAGTAATTCCCTTTGATCTTAATTTATGCAGGAAGTATTGTCTACCCTAGAGGGATGCCTGTTCTTCAGATGATCTCTGTTGAAGGCTCTCAATACTCTCAGGAAAGATCACAGATTAATATTCTGGATTGTGCTTTGGTTTCTTTCTTTAATACAGTTACCACAGGACAAAGAAACAACCCATTATGTGAGTCTCCAAAACTGCCCGTGAACTTGTTTTTTTTTAGCTTGTTTCAAGTGTTAATGTATTATTTATGTTGCAAGTCTTAAACACAGTCTTTGTGCAAATGCTCTTTCCTTTAGTCACGGTGTTCCCAAAGGTGGATGGAGGGTCCTGAAGCCTCCATTACCTTCTGTAACTGCTCCCACGAGGCACCAATGCATGGATGGGAGGGCCAGGAGCGGCCTCATGTGTGCCCAGGTCTCTCCCCAGTGTTGGTCTGCAGTGCAACTCTCATTCTCACTTAGGAGCTCAGAAGCATTTCTGGGTATCCCATTTTAGAAGCAGCACTTGAGGTTATAACAGTACGTCATGTTCCTGACTTGCTATGGAATAGTATATTAAGATTTGGCCTCTTTGATTTTTTGACTTTTTTTTTTCACTTCCACACCAGCCTTTTAATGTGTTTGGGGTTTGTATTGTTTTGTTTTGTTTCAGTTTGGGGTGGTTTTTGGTGTTTGCTTTATTTTTTTTTTAATAAAATTGCTTTGCTTTCAATGCCTTGAAGCATCCATTTTCTTCTATTCCTCATACATACTGACAGGGTATCAAAGCACTTCACAGTATCTAGCATGTTAGGCTACCCTGGGGGGGAAACAGCTCAGGGGATGAAGAGAATTCATCCTCCAATGGGAATTCACTCCTTGTTCTTGTTCTGCTATTGCAAAACAGAAGGGAGTGAAATGTGGTGATACTACAAGCACCTCTTCCCAGAGCTGTACCAAAGCCCTGTAATTTCCACATGGCTCCTTAGAAGGGCTGTCAAATATTAGCCCCTTTTTTTTAATAGCTGTGTCTAAATGAAACAAACAGCAAGTCTCCAAACAGTTTTGGAAGGGGGCAGCTCTGTGATCCACCCAGTTCCTAAGAATGTATAGTCTTGGAGGCTTTCCAGCACGTAAGCTCTTACCGAAATGTTGATTTCTTCCATCATGGATTTAGAGTTTTTTCTGATAGATAAGACTAGCGCAGTAGCACCTTCCACGGTCAGGGTATTACCAGCCATCTGTGGAAGGAGGGACAGAGATCCAGACATACTACTAATGAAGGCTTCTGCCTGGCAGAAAGCATGCTGTAACCTCGAGGATGACCCCTTCTTCCTATTCTTCAGCAGGGCTGTAGCATAACTGTGGTCCCCTTCGATGGGTTTGTCTGTTATCTCACCACCTCATGGCTGTCCCATGAAACTTTGCAGTGCAGCTTCCCAGTGGAGTTGCCTTCTCAGCTTCTGTCTCCTTGTGTGAAATTCCACATATCAAGTGTCTTACTTCTGTGACACAGGGGTATGTGATGGTCAGTCATATGAGGGGAGAGGCTGAGGCAGTGGGCTGCATTTGAATATGTCCTTGCTAGTAGGGTCACTCTGGATGAAGGTATGCTCCTCAGGACATTCCCATACCTTGGCTCCTCTTGGCAGCACAGCAGATCAAAACCCAAGGTGATCAGCTGCCTCTGGCCTATAAAGTCTAGCTATCTGGTGTTACAGGACTGACATTGCCATGTGCATCCCTTGGTGTGTAAACATCACCTCTTACCTGCCTTGGACTTCATGTGCAGCCCCCACTCCTGCTAATTGAAAGAAAAGCTTCTTGAGTAACACTGGCTAGCAGAAGACATGTCTTCCTTTAAGTCCTTTGTATTATTAGCTCCTAAGACAATCTGTGCAGCTACATAGAGAGAGTAATGCCTTGGTGTGACCCTGCCTTGGTAGTGACCCTGCCTCAAGCCAGGTTAAGAGCAAAGCAGACAGACACATTTATTTACATAATCTAAACCAGCAGTCCCAAAGACTGGTGTGGTTGCAGTGATTTACAAGGGCAGGGGTATCCAAGAACAGGCCTACATGAACAGCTTTAAACATGCATACTGCCATTTGCATGCTTCTCAAAATAGTGGAGTTAAATCTAGCTGAGAATCATAAACAAGCTGACTTTTCTAAACTGCATTTCTCGAGAATTATCTTGGATTGAGAAGACATGTTAGCTCTCAACCCTAACCTCTGAAGCCAGCTTGGGTGGTCATTCAGTTTTGCCTTTTGATGATTATTAATCCATACCTTAGTAGAAGGCAGTTTTGGCTTTCTTTTTCCAGACTTGCTAGTACTCCTCTCCTTTAGGTAGTACTGTGGCATTGATCTGGCATAGCAACGATGGTTTGTCCTGTGCTTGAATAAATTTTTAGCAAAGAGCACACTGAGAAAGGCACACTCTTGCCCACCTACAAACTTCAGTGTGAACCTTTGCCTTAGGTTGAAATTCATGTTACATGCACATATGCACTTTAACAACTACATTTAATGTATATATGCATGATCTGAATGCAGATCAGGTTTTCTGCTAGACATGTTGAATGCCTAGGTTCTCACTTGACTGAGACTAGGCATGCCAAACACTTAGGGGTAATAATGGGTGTGGGGTTATGGGGGATTTTTTGAGGAAACAGTGCAGTTTAGTTGCCTGAGAAGACATTAATGGGATAGTATTTCCTTCTGCTCTGCTCATATTCAACACAGAGCAATACTCATTTCCTCCAGTTCTAGCTCAGTCACCTCTGTCTTCTGTCCCTTCTGTCTCAAATCTTTCTGCTCCCTCTGCTTATTCCTTGAGCTCTGCCTGAGCTTTATTTTACCTTCAGGATTCTGAGTTTTTCATTGGCTTCAAGGCCCCTGCAGAACTTCTTGGCTCCCTCATTGTTGATCTGGTTGTTGCTGATGTCCAGGTGAACCAGCACGTCATTGACTTTGAGAACATCTGCTAGGGCATTTGCTCCTTCGTTGCCAATGGCATTCCAAGAAAGGTTGAGTATTTTCAGTGCACCATTGACCTCCAAGGAGAGAAGAGGGATCTTAGGTACTGTATACCCATCTTCTGTACCACTCCACCCTTTCTTGCTTGGCTGAGACATGACCATCCCTGAAGCCACCCCCAGACAGCTCCCAGTGGATCCAGCATTTCTGCAATGTCACCAGGGTCTCTCCATCCAGTAGGTAAGTCACCAGCCCTACTGACTGGCTTAGTCTTACTCCTGGATCTGACTGCCATTGTCAGTAGGATGAGCCTTGCTAGAGCTACTGAATCCTGCTCAGACTTCAGGGATGTAAGTGCCCAATCAGTGTTCCAACCAATTCCTGATAATAATCATTGTGAAGGGTATCACAAAACAGGGGCATTCCTACCCTGAGACCTTTTGCCAGTGCTACTGCCCCCTTCCTTCTCAGGTAATTCCAGCTCAGATCCAGAATCTCCAGTTTTGAGTTGCTGTCTGGAAGAGAGAGAAACTGAGATGTTAGCTTGTGAAGAGTGGTCTGGACACAGCTGCTGAATCACTTAGGGACTAAGAGAAAGTTTGCTGGGGGCTCAGCAATAGCTTTCTGCCCTGTTTTCATCTGGGATAGAGTTAATTTTCTGTATAGTGCATCACTGTTGTTTATTATTTGCTTTTTCCCTTTCCCCTTTTAGTTGTTATACTCTCCCCCTTGCCATGTCCCTTATTATTACTAGTAGTAGTAGTAGTAGTATGAGTTTTATATTGTACTTTAGTTATTGTACTGTTCTTATCTCAACCCGTGGGGTTTACATTCTTCCGATTCTTCTCCCTATCTCACGTTGTGGGGGAGGAAGGGGTGTGAGTGAGCAGCTGTGTGGTGCTGAGTTGCCATCTGGGTTTAAACCACACCACCTTCATTGACTGCAGTAGGAGGAACATGTACATACAGAGTCTTTGCTGTCCACAGCACCCAAGGAACAGAGAATGGGCTGTTGATCAACAGCAGAAAGGGAACACAGGTTTTTTTCTGGCTTAATCGAAGAATAAGTTGTGAAGGAGGAAGACAGAGAGAGGGAGGATTTCTTATATTAATAGACACTATCTGTTTTTCTTACTGATGAAAAATGCTGGATTCTCCTTGCCATAGCTAAAATATCAAGACGCATTCTGCATATGTTTGATTAGCAGAAGAGAGGACTTCAGCTTCATATGATAGCTATGCTCAGCTGTGTATGTGCCAGTGCAAATTCACATGCATAGCACACCTCACAATGTAAGTTCTACTTAGAGCAGGGTATGTGTGAATTCATTTGTGTCTACTGTGACACTGGGAAGGGTAGGACTTGCCGCCAACACTTGCTTTTTCTTCTCGAAGAGAATTTCTCATCCAGATTTTCCATGGATGGGAGGTTGGATGGAGGCAGATGGTGAGTTTAGCTGACTTAAAAATACTCTTTTGAGAAACAAAACAGAAAAGTAGCAGATTCTGCAGTAATCTCTGCTGTTCCTGCCTCAAGTGAGCTGGAAGGCGAGAAGAGCTTTAACACCTTTAATTTTGGAGTAGCTTTTTTCTGAGTTTAGTCATAAGTTTTAGTACCGATCTCTTCGTTGTCTGCAGGCTTGTCCAAGGCAGGGGACAGAGTGCCTTGTCCTCATTGCAGTTTTAATTGATCCATGTTTTAAAGACATGGACTGTAATTAGAAAGTACATATCAGGGGAAATACTGAACCAGGGGAAGGAAATCATTAATTAAACTGAAGGTCTTCTGTACCCAGATGCTCAGGGAATGAGCTGGATGCTCATAGCACACTCTTGTGGCCGTTATGGTGGCAGACATGTTGGACATACCAAGGGAAGAGGAGCATCAGATGTTCATGTAAATCTTTCCCAGTGCACTAATACTACCTGAGATTACTGAAAGACTGTAACTCTTTTGTTCGCTTTCCCTTTCCAGGGCTACTAGCACACTCTGTATCTCACTTTGCCTGAACAGATGAATTAGGCGGCTGTCGTGGTTTAAGGCCTGCCACACAGCACACTCACTGCCCCCCCTTCCTCTCTCGGCTCCCAGAGGGATGGGGAAGAGAATCGAAAGAATACAACTCCCACAGGTTGAGATAACAACAGTCTATTAACTAAGGTACAAATCACTACTACCACCACCAATAATAATAATGATAAAGGAAATAACAAGAGAAGAGACTACAACGGCTCACCACCGACTGATACCCAGCCCCACCCAGCAGAATCTCCCTTCCGGGTAACTGCCCCTTACATCCTGGGCATGACGTGCTATGGTATGGAATACCTCTTTGGCTAGT
>WYDI02028813.1:64964-77958 GCA_009867235.2 Psittacus erithacus
CGATCATGAGTCCATCTGTATGTTGCATCTCTGCCCTGATGGCCTGAAGTGTCATGGGCCCACCAGGCTCGAAATAACTTACCGAGCATCTGTCCCAGGAGCTGTCCTCCCTTCTCAGAGAACTCATTGTGGCTGAGGTCCAGCTCCTTCACTTGGAAATTGCTCTGCAGAGAGACAAATGTGCAGAGACAGTGAGATCTTCCAGCCACCCCAAGACTTCCACATAAGGATGAAACAGAGGGATATCAGACACACTGAAATCCTCAGTGCATGGAAGATTATCAGCATGGCACTGTGTCCCAGATCAAACCTTTGTCAGGCATATAACACGACAGTGATTCTCTTCCCAAAGCAGCAAAGCAATGGGACTTTGTGTTGTGCAAACTTTCTTCACACAGCTCATGTCTGGCCTGCAATACACCCTGCAATTCTGTTCTGTCCCTGTTTCACTCGCACCATTGGATCCTGAGCAAGAGTACTTTCGGATACAAGGTCAAGACTTTGCTTCAGGGCAGCTTATGGTGGTGGCAAATGATGCAAAGGCTTTCAGACAGGACCTGATCAAGCATCTTATTTCTACTGGAGAATTGCAAAATGAGATGAAGTTGTGTTTCTTACGCTTCTTGAATTATTTTTGCTACCCAGGGGTTGTTCTGTTCTTGTGTTACAGAGTCCTGAGGGTTTGTTTCTCAGCCGGACTCACACAGCTTTCCTGAGAAAATGTTAACATAGTTTATCCTGCTCTGTGTCCTCCCAGCTTCTCTCATTTCTGAAGTAAGTATGAGGCACTTAGCAGAATTATGCCAGGAAATCATGTGGGCACTGCCAAGTGAAATCATGCCAAGTAAGTAGCAGCTTCAAGATGAGGAGAATCTGTTACACAGCCAAGGCTGCAGATGACCTTGGATTTCAGGTAACTCACCATTAATGCCTCAGAAAAGTACAGTGCACTCTCCTCTCCAAAGTTGTTACCTGGGGAAGAAAAGTATGTTAGCATTGTGCTGATCTATCCCTTGGTGCTGTGCCAGGGTCTGCTGGAAATTGTGCTTTTAGGTGGACCCTCCAGTTAATCATAGCCCATGTCTGGCTGTAAAGAGTTGTAATGGGTGGACCTTGGCTGAATGCCAGGTGCCCACTGTGTCCCTCTGTTACTCCCCTCCTCAGCAGGACTGGGAGGAGGGGGAAGAAAGTAAGATGGAAAAGAACTCATTGGTCAAGATAAAGGCAGTTTATAAAGCAAAAGCAAAGGCCATGTGTGGAAGCAAAGGAAAACAAAGGATTTATTCTCTACTTCCCATTTAGCAGGTGATGTCCAGCCACTTCCCAGGAAGTAGGGCTTCAGTACATGTAGTGGTTGTTCCAGAAACAAACATCATAATAGCAAATGCCCCCCCTTCTTCCTCCATTCTCTTAGCTTTTATCACTGAGCAGATGTCATATGGTATGGAATACGCCTTTGGTCAGCTTGGGTCAGATGTCCTGGATGTGTCCCCTCCTCTAACATCTGCCCACCCCCAGCCCACAGGGTGAGATGGGTGCAGTGTTGGAGAGAGCCTTGATGCTGTGCAAGCACCGCTCAGCAAGTAGCCAGAACACTGGTTTGTTACCAACATCCTTCTAGCTACCAGTACAAAGCACAGAACTGTGAGGGATGCTATGGGGAAAATTAACTCCATTGCAGCCAGACCCAATACAGAAGTTTGTCACTATTCCACTTCATTACATAGAGTAGAATTACCCCAAGTTGTGGGAGACACTCCAGCAATTATCTAAGTTTCTTGTAAGGGATTAGTTTTCAGAGGTGCTGGAGGTTGAGCAGGCGAAACATTTTATCACATCATTATAAATCTAAACTTTCATTATTACTCTGGGTTTCCATCAGAGTAATAGCTGAGAAATTGATTTTGCCCATAGCCTGACTGATATTTGCAAGATGAGAGACTGGAATTAAAAGATGTTATTTCACTTCCCCTGCCATCACTTTTTGGGTATATATAGCCTACCTGAGAGCAGAATAGTGTGGAGGAAGGACTCATTGTCCAAAAGCAAATTGGCAATGGCTTTAGCTCCTGCTGTGCCTAGGTTGTTATTTGAGATGTTCTGGAAGGGAAGAAGGGAAGATAAGAAGGATGAATCCAAAGAATGAATGATCTTTATTGTCTTATTGCCCAAGATACCAAGTGAAGAGGACAAGCATGTGGGAAATGCCAGCCAGACAGTAACTGATATGTGTGTTATAGGTATGTTTTATCCTGTATCCTTCCTAACAGGAACAAAGCCCTACAGCCATCAGTTTACACATGTATCTTTGTCTCCAGTGAACCAAGAGGCATGTGGTCAATAATTTTTCTCCAGTGTAGCACATATTCCATGGTGTATCAAAAATGCATTTTGTATACCCCTGTTTCAGATCAAAGGAACATTCCTACCGGTTCATATCTGAAAGTTTTGCATTATTCCTTTAATCTATTTAGAAAAGTTTCCCATGTCATATTGGAGAATGAAAGTTCCTGACCAAAAGATTTTTTTCTGTTGGCTAAGCATGAACTAGAAAGACTTAGTTATGGTAATTATTTTCACATCTGCTAATGAAGAGAACAGTTCCAGACTCACCAGGCTGTCATCACATGCATACTTCTGCTTTTCAGAAGCTTGTACTTTTTAAAAGTAGAGCAGCATAAAATATCATAACGTTCAGAATGTGAATGTTTTTGCATGAGAACAAAGGTTATTTGGTTAAAATTGTAATGGAATTAATCAGTTTTCTTTCAGATGATTGAACTTGGTGAGCAATAATTTTGGCCTCAAACTATGTCAGATTGGGTACCAGTTCTTGAAGAGTGGAATTCTCTCATAGCATCTCTGCTATGCATATGGCTCCTTCTGCCAGCATGCAGTTGTCTTCCAACTCCAGATGGGTGACAGTTTCATTAGACTGGGAAAACACAAAGGTAAACAAAGACACACAAAAAATTGCTGAAAAGTTAAGGAAGGGGATAGTTTTCTTAGTGCCAACAGGCACTGGACATTTCTTCCAAACCTCAGAAAGCACTGCAGGCCCTGGGCAGGATAATGATGAGGGGATGTGACAGAGATATGGTAGTAAGAATTGGCATACAAAAAAGATGCTTTCCTGGAGAGGTTTTGAGTGGATAGGACTTTCCATTGCTTTCTGTCAGCCTGAAGACCCAGGTTCAGATCCAAGCTCCAATTCAGGCATCTTGGGCTTGTCCATTGGTGAGTGTAGCAGAACCCATAGTGGGGGATACCAGTCCCTACAGCCTTACCTCTGGCCCGGTAGGGGTTAGGAGCACTGGGGACTTGCATCCCATGGAAAAGCATCAGGTTGCTTTTGGGAGTAACTAACTCAGCAAAGGCCAGCAGTTGCCATACAAGACTTTCCTGTGCAGGTGATTAGAAATACTAGGGATGCTCAGAGCTCCTGTGGGGAAGATATGTGACTTTTTCTCCCACAGTGTATACTCAGTGATGGTTTCCAGACCTGAGAGAGGCTGAAAATGCCTATTCTTGAGAACAGTGGGCTCACTCTTGCTGACTACTCACCACGAGAGCAATAGCAATGGCTTTGACACCTTTGAGTCCTAGACCATAGTGGTTCAGGTTTATATAAGACTTGGCCATGTTCTGAATAAAGTATGAGACAGGAACCACCTCCATCAGCTTGCATGCTTCCAAGTACAGCTGTTTGCCTGTAGCGCCCACAGAGGCTTTCTGAGGATCTATGGAGAAAAAGTATTTGATGAATGGTGCATTCTTTTAAAGAACTTAAATAACTTAATTACTTATTAAGTAATGAAGTACTTAATAGCATTAAGTAACACTATGCAGCAATAGTAGGGTTTTACTCTTAAAGGATCATTTTCCCCTGGTTCTCCCAATCCCTTTATCCCAGACCTCCAAGAGTTAATGTATCCTACTTGCTTCTCCACTTGGCATCCAGCGACTTGCTGCAGCTTCTCACCAGTCTGCAATGTGACTAAACCTTTCTTGGTGTAATTGAGAATCCTTGACATCAGACAAAAACATGTTTATCTTTTTTTTTTTTTCTAATCTTAACTGAAGCATGCAGCTGATGTTGCCACCAGAGCCAGGGCAGCTCAGAACATTTTGGTTTGCAACCAGCAGAAAGAGTCCTAGCTTTCTCATCTTGGCCATTGAGTGTTGTTGACACAGCTGCAGTGAGACATACCAGTCCAACTGGCAGCTGTATTTCCACAAAAACCTGTCATTTGGAATTCCTTCATCAACCCCCATACTTAGAGCTCATATTTCTCCATGTTGTTATGTGCATTCAGTGGTCTGACCTCAAGACAAATTCCCCTCTCATCAAAGCCATTTTTCAGTTCAGTCTGAGGCCTCTAACAAAAGAGTCTTTTGTTCTTGCATTCTTACAGGTTTTGATTTTCCATCCATTTATAGCAAGTTAAAAAGTTCTCATCCTAAATTATGGACAAATCTTACTGTTACAAAAATGAGTGCAAGATTTGTTTAACCAAAGGAGTGACTTCATGAGGCAGAAGATAAGAGGAGAGCCACCGGAAAGTCTGGGCCACTTGTGGCAAACCTGTGGTACAAAGACAACAATTGCTATGCAGTGTTCCATCAGGAGCACACAGAGCTTCAGTCCCTTCCCTAGTTTCAGTTAACTGCTCCTGCTGCCCAGGTGGTGGGCTAGGCTGGTCACATTGGTTAAGGACTAGAGAAGAGAAAAAGGAACAAAGGAATAGCCATGGTGTATAAAAAGCAACTGAAGGAAGATGCTTGACAGCTAAGGGAGAGCACTTAGAGGGAAATTCATTCCCTTTGGTTTTTATCAGTTGCCCGATTACATGTGGTTTTCAGGACCCTGGCAGAGTTGTGTCCTTGGTCTCCATTTCAGATACATACCAGTTCTGCAGGTAGGTACAGCTCTGGCTGTAGGGAAAGAGAAAGGCTAGTGAGGGCAGAGGGTCAGAAAACATTCACCTTCAACCTCTAGGTCAGTGTCAGAGCCTTCTGTGGCCTTCTCTGCTGAGGCATCACCCAGGGACACAGACTCTGGAGACTCACTGATTTCGGATGTCACTTCATTCTGGTCTGCCATGAAACCAAACAGATTCATTTTGTCAGAGGTGTGACTCTCTGAATGTGATAGATCTCCCACTGCTCTTACTGAAGCCTGTGTCCCCTCTTCAGCATGCTGCGGATGCGCTCCTTCCCCAGCCCTGCTTCTTGCCCATGGCTCCCTGTGCATTGTATGCCTGTGGTGCTGGCCCTAGCATAGGGATGGGCTCACTCTGGGGCTGCAGATCTGCAGACTGGCCATGACTTGGCACCTTTTGGACAGAGCACCCCCCAGATGCTGCAGCCCATGTGTGGGGGACTCACAGCTCTCTCACACTAGGTCTTCTTTCCCTCATGAGCTGCTTTTCTCCCCTTTCTCTATTTCTAAGCCTTCCAGCAAAGCAAATTCCCCCTCTCTATACCATTTCCTCATAAGCCTACAAGCCAAACCTTGTCAGTTCCCCCTTACTCTCTGGAACTGACTCACACTTCCCTAAGAATGGGAAGGACATTGCCGGCTGACTTTGCAAACAGACTGGGAATGCTTTGTAGTACTCTTCAAGTATGGCGGAAGAGAAAGCATTTGAATGCGAATTGTATATTGGGACTGAGTGTAACCAGACCAACTGGAAGTGATAAAGCTTCTCTTGCCTACAAATCATAATTTATTTTATAGCTAGAAAGAAGGAGAATTTGGCAAATTCCTTTTTAAGAGGAATAAATGCATTTTTTTTTAAAAAAAGTAATTTTGCCAAAATAATTTCAGGCTAATAACACAATACGTATTTTTTTTCTTACTCTAAGTCTTAATTTTCATTCCCTGTCACTGCTTTTACTACCTTTTTCCCTTACGCCTTACTTCCCTTTAGAGCTCCAGGCTATGGACCTGTAATTTTGTACTCTTCTTGCATGCAACTTAGCATTGATGTGTGACATGGAGCTTGCAGTTTGGCTGTTCATTCAGACCTATGTGAGGGAAACGCTGATCAGCTGGCATCCACATCACTCTATTTTGTACAGCCATGCAGCTGCAGATCCTTCATTAAGAACTTTTCCTTCTGCCAGACTTTATTTGTTCAAATGATGGGTTTACTTGCATTACTTTAGTGCAACAGAGTTCTTAAACTTCCTGTTCTGGGAAACAGACTGTCTATGCTAAACAAAACCCATCCAGACTGTATCATCCCCCGATAACATGGCTGTCATGTGTACAGTGTGTCAGCCAGTCCTCCTGCAGTGTGTGGACTGAGCTTTTTTGAGGTAGATCCAGAAGTGGTCCCTGCACCCCTGTGATGCTGTAGAAATTGGCACTGGTACAGATAGTGCCATTCAAGCAGAAATCTGAAAAGCAATTGTTGGTATTAAAACCAATGCAATGGAAAGTGATGGGTCTGGAAACTCCTTTATTGCCTGAAAGCTGGTGCTGGCAAGACCTCTTCTGGTGCATTTTGAATTCTCGAAGCTGCTCCCAGGTGGCAGCTCCCATCTCTGGGCACTGGCATCCTGGATCCCTGTTTGCCACCTTTCTCTTCATTGCTGCCTGGCCTGAGGAAGAGAAAGCTTCCCATGTGGCGATCAGCCTGCTGCAACAGCAGCCCCTCGTGGTGCTGGTGATTTTAATCTGGCCATTTCTGACTATTTCTGAAATGAGTTTTCTAGTAACTAAACACCATACCTTTGTTCTTCTCAGGCTCATTCTCCGTGTCATCACTAGCGAGTGGCAGGTCCATTTGCTTTTCCATTTGCTTTTCCTCTTCTGTAAATTAAGAGTTCACAGACATCTCCTAGACCTGTAAGTTCCTCACACCTACATACAAGAGCATAGCCACTTGGCTACAATTAAAACATCTCCAGGAGGAACAGTGCCACTTATAAGATCTGTGTTCTTGATTTATAGTGCTTACAAACAGGAGAATCCTATTTCCTGCTTGCCAGGCGTCATGAGAAAGTCCTGTTGACCCTGCAGTCACACTGCCCTGCCCCGTTGTGCCACTAGTACCCTTCTGTGACCTCACTTGCACCCTCCAACTCTAAGGTGACATTCTGTGCTGGAAACCCCCTTGCTTTGGGATGCCATGAGCTCTGATAACCAAGAACAGCTGTGGTTTTGGCTCTGAACCCCCCAATACATATGAGAGTCATACCAGGCTGCTGATAAGAGTTCTCCTTTCTTTGCATTCATATTCCAGTTTGTACAATTTCATGAGAAAGCCAGACTGTGGCAGTTATAGTCTTAAAGGAGGTGAGGATAGAAGGAATGTATTTGTCCTATTCAGTCTTGAACAGATTCAGACTTCCCTACTGCCAAATTCATGTTACGATCAGTAGTAAAGAGTGGGATGTAAACATGTCAGCACTTAATGGGGCTTTGAATCAAGTACTCATTCATCCCACCAACTATGGGTGGTGACAAAATAGTTCAGTGGCTATTATTTTACATCATGTATACTGAGGACTTTGTGACCTTACCTAAGGGGCTAAAACCAAAACAATAACAGAAGAGGCTTTCTGATAAAGGTTGAACAAAACTAAAACATGCACTTGGAAATTTTCCCATTATGAGCAATGCTCAGTGAACATAATCTTTCTTACAGATTTTGAAGTTCGTGTAGCCTACGCAGTGTAATATGAGCTATACAGAGAGGAAGAAAAAGCCCATTTCCCCAAGGATAGAGTATTTTTAGTGGGTTTATTCCACTAGGTTCTACATAAACCTCTCAAGTAGTCCAGTCATTAGAGACACAGTGGGGTTATATTTGGATATAGAACAAAATACTGCAAAAGCCAGTGAAAGGTTTGACCCTGAAGCAGATGACCATCGTCAGCTTTGATTTCATTGCCAAAGTTTGTAAATATTTTTCCTAGTGTAGGCCAAACAGCTGTGGCTGTCCTGATACTTGTTTGTGGCAATGGCTAACATTCTCCAGTTTCAGTCTGATTATCCTATATGGGTCGGGCCTGAAGATACTTTCTTAGAGTTTTCCTTGTAAAGAACAGCCTTGTTTTAAATGCCCCAGTCATCAGCCCTTAATATTGCAGATCCTTCCTCTGGAGAACACCCTCCATTTTCTGACTAGAAACCACTGATAGTTTCCAGAGGTTTGCTTGCTGCAGCAGGAGATGGGAAACCACAGTCCAAATCTGTGCTTTGCCAGAGACATCTGCGGTATTTAAAACAAATCACCATGTCTGTGATCCACGGTGTTTTATAATTGGGGATTTGAAAAGGAGACTGGTGGAATGATTATTTGTATACTTGCAGCATCAGCTCAGATCCTAGCCATTTACACAAACAGGGTAAGAGACAGGTTGCCCCTTGAGAAGTGTTTCACAGAATCCCAGAATCACCAGGGTTGGAAGGGAACTCTGGAGATCACCCAGTCCAACCCGCTGCCAAGACAGGCCCACCTAGAGCAGGTTACACAGGAACATGTCCAGGTAGGTTTTGAATGTGTTCAGAGGGGGAGACTCCAGGACCCTCCAGTGCTCTGCATCCTCAATCTAAAGAAGTTCTTCCTCATGTTGAGGTGAAACTTCTTGTGGTTTAGTTTATGGCCATTGCTCCTCGTCCTATCACTTGGCACCACTAAAAAGAGCCTGGCACCATCCTCTGGCACTCACCTTTGAGATATTTATATGCATTCATGAGCTCCCCTCTCAGTCTTCTCTGGACTGAACAGGCCCAGCTCCTGCAATCTCTTCTCATAAGAGAGATGCTCCAGACCCCTGATCATCCCTGTGGTTTCTGCTGGGCCCTCTCCAGTAGCTTTTTTGTCTGTCTTGTACTGAGGAGCCCAGCACTGGACACAGCACTCCAGATGTGGCCTCACCAGGGTCAAGTAGAGGGGAAGAATCACCTCCCTCGACCTGCTGGCCACACTTCTCCCGATGCACTCCAGGATACTATTTGCCCCCCTAGCTGCAAGGGTGCACTGCCAGCTCATAGGCAACTTGTCATCCACCAATACTCCCAGGTCCTTCTTAGCAGAACTGCTTTCTAGTAGGTCAGCCCCCAACCTGTACTGGTACTTGGGGTTATCACAGAATAGTTTGAGATGGATGGGACCATCAAAGCTCATCTAGTTCAGCCTCCCTGCAGTGAGCAAGGACATCTTCAACTGGATCGGGTTACCCAGAACTAAATCCAGCTGGGCCTTGAATGTCTCCAGGGATGGGGCATCTACCCCCTCTCTGGACAACTTGTTCCAGTATTTTACCACACTCATTGTAAAGAGTTTCTTCCTCACATCCAGCCTGAATGCCCCCCCTTTTAGTTTAAAACCATCACCCTTCGTCTTATCACAACAGGCCCAGCTAAAAAGTCTACTCCCATCTTTCTCAGAAGACCCTTTTAACTATTGGAAGGCTGTAACAAGGTCTCTCTGGAGGCTTCTCCATGCTGAATGCCAACTCAGCCTTTCAGAGTTGTTACATCCCTCTGGTCACTCTTACGGTCCTGCTCTGGACCCTCTCTTTCCTGTTCCAAGGACTGCAGAGCTGGACGCAATACTCCAGTTATTTCTCCCCAGGTGGCAGTACCCTACACTTGCCCTTGTTGAACCTCATGAAATTCTCTGCTTGATTCTCCAGCCTACTAAAGTCCCGCTGAATGGCAGCACAGCTTTCAGGTGTATCAGCCACTCCTTCCAGCTTTGTATCCCTTCATCCAGGTCATTGATAAACATGTTGAGTAAGTCTGGAACCAGTTTCATCTAAATATAATCCATGAGACACCAGCTGGTCACCATCAAGGGAGCAGTTTGGCAGCACTCGTCAGCAAAAGGCAGAGATGACATGGGTCTTGACTTCATTGCAAGTGCCCATCTTGAAAAGACTTTGGAAGAAGACTTACCGAGATCGCATTAAAAGTGTGTATTTGGTGTAAAAAGCCATAGTGGTGCTGCGTTCTATCTGTTTGCCTTTAGATGTTGTACACATCATGAATGCAGACTTCAGCCAGGACTTCTCTTTTCATATGAAACTGTCTGGTTTCAAAATGTGACAGGTCTCAACTTGCAAAGGCCATTATATGCTCACTGCCAGCTGAGAGGGAGTCATTTTGCAGAGCTGCGGTGACCTGTGAGCAGCCTATGGAAAGAGAGCACGGCCCTGCACCTGCATTTCACCCACCCCAGTGGTGTTTGTCTCCACTGACTGTCACCAACAGTGTTTGCAAAGCCGCTGTAATTATTAACTCATCTGGAGCAAATGGGATTTTATTTGCTCGGCGTCTTTCCAGGGATAAAAAACCCAAACCCAAACCAAAACATAGCAGAAATTTTCCTTTCTGTTTGTATTTCTGGGTATCTGGGGATGAAAACTTTCGTTTGAAAACACAAGTTTCGGGGTGGCAGGGCCAGAAAGCCGCTGTCACCCTGCCCAGCGTCACGGCTCCTGGCCTCCGGGGCTGCAGGGTCCCGCCTCACGGTCTGGCCGTCTGCACAGCCCGGCCCCAGCTGCTCCCCTGGCTCACAGCGGGCCTGGCCCGGCCCCACCCCGGCCGGGGCTGCCCCACCCACTGACCGCGGCCTCCCTGGGGCTGGCGGCCCGGTGCGGCGCAGGAGGTGGGCTAGGCCCGAGTCGGTCTCCAGCTCCTGCGGCGCGGTGTACCGCGGCGGCCTAGCCCAGCGCGGTACCGGCACGGCGAGGTGAGTGCTTTGCGCGGCGACGAGGCTCAGGCCGAGGCCGTGGACGCGCCGTGAGGTCGCTGCTGAGGCGGAGCCGGTGCATGCGTCGCCTCGTTGGGGCCGTTCCTGGGGCGGTGGAGGCCGTGCCGTGCCGTGCCGTGCCGTGCCGAGCCGAGCCGGGCGGTATGATCGGCACTGTTCTGTGCTATGTGCTGTTGCCGGCGGCGTGGCTCCTCCGGGCCCTCCGAGGTAACCCGGCCCCGGGCGGGCGGCGGTTGGGCCCAGGGGAGCCGGCGGCGGTTGGGCCCAGGGGAGCCGGCGGCGGGGACCCGGAGGGACGGGGTGCGAGTGCCCCTCGCTTCCCCAAGACCCGGCTTGAGGGCAGAGCGGCCGGAGGGGCCTCGGCGGCTGGGACCCGGGGGCGTCCCAGCTGCCCCGCATGCTCCCCGAGGCCCTAGCCCTGAGCAGCGGGAGGAGCGGGCAGGCGTGGGCCTGGGGGTGCTCGCCGCCGGGCAGCGCGGGGGGCTGGATGTTGAGGGACCCGCAGCCAGCTGTTGTGCTGCAGTGGCACGCTGCGGTCTGCGGAGAGGCTTGGGCCTCCTGACCCGGACCTGCGCTGCAGGTCTGGGGCGATCTTCGGAGGTGAGCTGCTGTGTGCTCTGTGACTCCCCAAGGACTTGCTGTTGACTCATGCCTGGGCTCTTGCTTTGTGTGCATCAGTATTTCACTTAGCTTCTTAGATCCTGCTGGTACTTCCCAGGCCCTGGTGACTGTGCTTGAACCTGTCCAAGGGCCTGTAGCAGTCAGTGGCGCACTCTTGTCATAGTGAGCAGCCGGCTGACTTCTCTCAAATTCAGCTCCTCTCCTGCAGTGACAGGCATCTGTAACAGCCGTGCCTGGCTAATGGTGTGCGAAAATACTGCCTTGGTGCTTGAACGTTCATGGACTTAATTACAAAACTAGGAGGAGTTTGGTTCTTAAAGCTCCATTTCTGACACTGAAAGCTTTGACATGAAAGAGACAATAAGAGCATACATGGATGTTGCTGACACCTGCATGTCACTGCCCAGGCTCACTGACTTGTCACAGGGATACAGTAGAGAAAAAGTAATTCGTAGACAACAGAAATTGCAAATCAGAAGTAGTATCTATGTAGAATTTGTAGCGAAACATTAATGTCGTCATCTGTTGTATAGATGCAAGTGAAGAGAGTCCCTGTCGTGTTCTACTTTACCCCACAATACTAGTACATTCAAATGTTACATTAACAACAGGGGTTATTTTAATTTTTTAAAACAGATGTCAGTCATCAGGTGATCTGTAATTCTTACCAGGACTACTTCTGTGCATATGTTCTTTCTCATAAGGCTTTTAACCGCACTTTTTGGGTCCTCTGTGTCTTTATTTTTTACCTCTTTATTACAGTTTTTCTTCCACAACACATTCTTGTGATACGTTTGTTCTTCTTAGCTGAGCACAATTTTGTTACTCAATCTGTGGAAAGAAACTTGCTCCAAGTGGTGATCTACAAGAGCTTGACTTCATGGCCCATGCACCCTATCAGCTAGTTTCTACAGACTGTGCTTTGCTTGTGTTGCTGAGAGCTGATAGTGTTTCCACAAGGCCTTTTAGCTTGGCTGACTAGCTGTGGTGCTGCCTAAGTTTGAACTGCATTCACAGAGTCCCTGGATCGCCAGGGTTGGAAGGGACCTCTGGAGATCACCCACTTCAACCCCCCCTGCCAAGGCAGGGCCACCTAGAGCAGGTTACGCAGGAATGTGTCCAGGTGGGTTTTGAATGTCTCCAGAAGGGGAGATTCCACAACCAGCCCTCCTGGGCAGCCTGCTCCAGTGCTCTGCACCCTCAATCTAAAGAAGTTCTTCTTCATGTTGAGGTGAAATTTCATGTGTCTTAGTTTATGGCCATTGCTCCTCATCCTGTTGCTGGGCACTACTGAAAACAGTCTGGCACCATCCTGCTGGCACGTGCCTTTTAGATATTTATATGCATTAATGAGATCCCCTCTCAGTCTTCTCTAGACTGAAGAGGTCCAGCTCCTGCAATCACTCTCATAAGAGAGATGCTCCAGAACCCTAATAATTCCCTAGAGTTGGTAAAGCCATTGCCATTCTGTAGAGTTTCAGTGACTTTGACTAACTGTCCTGGGTTCAGCAGCAGCAGTCATTTTTCTCCTTCTTAGTAGCTGGTGTAGTGCTGTGTTTTTGATTTTGGTCTGGGAACAGCGATGATAACACCGATGTTTGTAGCTACTGCTTAGAATGTTTAGACTGAGCAAGAACATT
>WYDI02028813.1:78058-90646 GCA_009867235.2 Psittacus erithacus
CCCATCCCTCCGGGAGCCGAGGGAGGAGGTGGGGGGGCAGTGAGTGGGCTGTGTGGCAGGCCTAAACCACGACACTAACGTAACTAGTAGCCAAACAAGATGCAGTCCAATTCTGGTTCAGAAGGAGGCGCCATAAGTTATTCAGACAGTAACCAATTTTCTTCAGAGAAGTCATTTGTTTGGGTTGCTGTACTGAATGGCTGAACTGTGCAAGAGTTACTGTAAATGCATAGGAAAAAGAAAAGTGTGAAAAAGGATTTCCATCTGTCTTACGATGGTTTTGTTTGTTTTCAAATGGCAGATGCTTTCTTTACCTGTCGAAAGAATGTCCTTCTGGCGAAGAGCACGTCCACCCAGATAGAAGACATCTTTGCTGCGAGCAGAGGAAGGTCGGTCCCAGAAGAGCAAGAAGCCCTTCTTCAGCAGTGGCTGGAGGAAGGAGCAGGGAATTTGCCAGCCAGTGAGAGTGCTCCATCAGTGGCAAAAGTATCAGTTACGCTCACTAGTGACTGGTTAGAAGGTTCAGAACTATTGATGACTAGCCTCAGTGATCTGAATTCAGCTCCAGAGGTCACCCAGTATGCTGGTGAGCATCTCACAGAGCTGCATGCCTTGGCCTCTTCGGAACCACAAGACCATGCAGTGACTGAACTGGCAGAATTGCCAACAGAGGAAACAGTGGCTGTAGCAGGCAGTGCCCCTTCAGCAGCCGTGGTGCCACAGAGGGATCACCAGACAGCTGGCTGTGATGCTGTCAGTGTAGAACTGCAGAATGAAGACCCAGCTGTGCTGGCTTGGAGTTTAGTGTGTGATGAAGAGACAGTGCCAACGGAGCCCCACGCCTGGCCGGTTCAGGATATGGTACAATTTTCTTCTCTCCCAACAGAGGTACCCTACCATGGTCAGTAGTAACAGCTCTGAACCTAATGTTTGGGTTGGGATTTAGGTTTGTAGTGAATGCGGTCAGGTTATTGTGTCTGGGCTTGCTGTCAGTAAGACATTGATTGTATCTGTCCATGCAGAATTGGCAGGATCTGTTTGTGAAAGCTGCAAAGTGAATTTTTGCTGTGGGAGGGCTGGTCACAGCTAGTAGTCTCAGTGCTGTAAGACCATCTGGTGTGAACATCAATATATGTTAATTTTCCAGGAACTGTTCCAAAATGCTGGTTTTGTAATATAAAAAGCACCCAAAACCTGCTTGAGCGCTTGAGTATACTTGACTCTGGTCTTCTGTTATGCCAACCCCTTTGACAATCATCCAAAGACATCCTAAAAGAGCACCTGAAAAACAGAGCGGGTGAGGGTTTGCACAGAGGCTAGAGGACCCTAGTTTTGAGGAAGAAAATGGCTGTTTTCTGGGTCCCAGGATACCAAAGGCATCAGTAGAGCACCCAGCATAGCTGTAACTTGGCTTTTTGTCTCTTGCATACAGAGTTTTTATGGAGAGACTGGGAAGATCTTTCTGTCAAGCCATGTGAGCCAGAGCAGGTCTCAAAAAACACTCCTCTGTTTGAATTTCGAGTCATGTCTTACAACATCCTTGCCCAGGACCTGGTGGAGCAGAGCCTTGATCTCTATCTACACTGTCATCCAGACATCCTGAACTGGAACTACCGCCTTCCAAACCTTTTGCAGGAAATCCAGCACTGGGATCCTGATGTGAGTATGACTGAGCTTTTTCTGTGTCAGTGTCCCCGGAATTTGAATTCCTTGTGTGGTCTAACAGCATTAAAAAATGAAAAGAATGCGGTGAAAGTCCTTGGAAAATACAGCCTGCTTGATAACTGAACACTGATTCCTCCATTCCTCTGAGGGTCTTTAAGAGGCCTTGTGCATATATTTTTTTTTTTGTGTTTATCCTGCTTTGATTGCGTTACTGTAGAAGCTAGTTGTACTTTGGTATCAGGGCTTAACTTCTTTAAAAAGCAGAAGTAGAGGAAGAGATAATGTGTGTTGGGGGAGGAAAGGAGCAGGTTTATAAGGCAGCACAGGAGGGGAAGCCTGCATAGAAGGGACTTCATGTCTTTGTTCCTTGAGTCCTCTTTGTGTAATGAAGATCTTCTGCCTTGTCACTGGAAAACTGAATGATAAGCTAATGTGACCCGGAAAATTATTGCTCTCTATCTGGAAAGTACAGGACAGAGTTGCAGCGATCACCTTTCTGATTGTAGGGTTGGTATGTGAGTGCACTTTTCCGCTTTCTTCCTTCCCCCAGACAAGGTAACTGGCAAATACTGGTGAAGTGAGTGAGGTCTCTGCCTTCTTTCTAGGTTCTGTGTCTCCAGGAGGTGCAAGAGAACCATTACTGGGAGCAGCTAGAACCAACATTCAAGGGGATGGGTATGTCCTGCTTTTGTGTGTCTGTACCTCCAGCTCATGGAACTAGCCAAGTAGTGCTTCCTGCCTAATATCTTCAAAGCACTTGGTCTTGAGAGAGCTCTTTCTGTTTCTCAGGTATTCTGGCTTTACTGAGCTGTCTGCTTAGACCTTTACCCTTTCTTTTGTAATTGACCTTTCTCAGAGTTGACAGAGTAACAAAGCTGAGAGACTTGTAGAAGGACAAGGAAAGAGACAATACCCTCAATGATAAACTGTGATTACTGGAACAGAATTGGGTATAATGCTGAACCCAAATGTAGTAGGAACCTCTTCTGCTACACAGACTTGCTGAACTCCGTAGCTCATGGGGGGGAGCCTGAGGTAATGACTGGATAAACTTTTTAACAAGTGATGGTTTCTTTTCAGGCTTCATGTGCTTTTATAAGAGGAGAACTGGGAAGAAGACAGATGGCTGTGCAGTGTGCTATAAGCACAGCAGGTTCCAGCTGATCAGCTTCAACCCCATAGAATACTTCCGGCCTGGCGTGGACATCCTCAATCGGGATAACGTGGGCTTGGTGCTGCTGCTGCAGCCTCTGCTCCCGGAGGGCCTAGATCCAAAGGCAGTCAGTCCTTTGTGTGTGGCTAACACTCATGTGTTGTTCAATCCCCGGCGGGGAGATATCAAACTGGCCCAAATGGCCTTGCTCCTAGCAGAGATTGACAAGATTGCAAAAACTACTGAAGGAAGCTATTATCCTGTCATCTTGTGTGGAGACCTGAATTCTGTACCTGATTCTCCACTCTATAAGTTCATCCGGAATGGGGAACTTTGCTACCATGGGATGCCAACCTGGAAGGTAGATGCCAGCCAGAACTGGGGTTGGGTAGCTCGTTATTGCATGCTGCTATAGAGAAATGCATGTAAATGTAAAGAATGCATGGCTGCATTCTTCCTCTCATGAGGAAATAGTCTGAATAATGAATTCAGTTATTCAGCAGTCTTATCCAATTCCTCCAGCACTGCTGCGGAAAGAAGAGGACAAATGTGTGTGCATTGTTTCCACCGCTGCTCTTTTGCCTTCTCTTGAGGCAGACTGGGGATTATAGACCACTTCATTTCAGGTCCTGGTTCTCCCTTGGTATGGGATTTTTGTGCCTGCATGACTGAAAGTGTAGGGGAGTACAAATCCACCAAGACTTTCTGAAGGGTTTATTATATCTGCACCATATTGTGAACAGCTTAGTTCATGCCTTTCTATGAGGCATTCTCCTGTTGCTCTTGGCAGGTGTATATACTTACATTGCCTATAGCATGCAAAAGTTCTGCTCTGTGTTGCTGACTGTTTCTGGCTTCCATGCAGGTGTCTGGTCAGGAAGACTTTTCCCAACAGTTGTATTCACGGAAAATGCTGGCCCCACTATGGCCGAGCTCCTTGGGTGTAACAGACAGCTGCCAGTATGTCACCCTGTGCCAGCCAAAGAAACAAGGTGAGCTCCGGTGAGCGCTGAATACATAAGTTTACTGAGGATGGACAGTTTGTGGGCTTTGCTGTCTCAGCAGCTTAGGCATGTGTTTCATGAGGCACTCAGCAAAGATTCTTTTCTATCAATTTCCTTGGTATATGAGTTAAATTTAGTTTTTCTGGGGTCTGTTGCTGTAGCTCCATTTCTGCCATTTTCTTTCTGTATTCTAGAGCTGAATGTTCTCCTACCAGTAACCATTGCTCTGTGTATCTCTTTCGTATTCCGAGACTTACACTTTTGTGCAGTTGCAAACCCTGTTCAGCTGCAGGCGTTGGTGGGAGTTGTTCTGGGCAGTATTTGCACACCACTATTAGGAAGTCATTCCTAAGGGCCCATTTACAATCATGGCTATTCTCTACTATCCTTAGGGGTTAAAAAAAAAAAAAAAAAAAAGAAGAAGGAGGCCACACTAAATGCCTTTTATTGGAATCTTGAATGTAGAACTTGTATTGAGCCTGAGCTCTGGAATTGTTTTTTCATTTTTGGCAGCAGTTTCCTTGAGTTGTACAGTAACTGATCTGCTTGAAAGTCCCTTGAACTTGTGGTATCTCAGAGAGGGAATCTTAATTTGTTTCACCAAGGTGCTGACTAAGACTGTTGCATTAGCTAAAGGGATAGCAATGGCTATGCTCTGTTCTACGTTTATGCATCTGTTCTGTTTTACATTTAGGTTGTTAAGTGATTCTCATTCTCATGGTATCAGAGTGCTTGGGCACAAAAACCTCTCTTAAACTAAAGAGGCTTAAGAGGTATAAAGAGTGTGGAGGTGTACCCTGTAGATGTGACTTTGCTGCAGTCATTTTCTTCTTTAAATTGTATTTTTCTCTGCAGGCAGACGTAAGTACAGCCGGGACTTCCTGCTCCAGTTTCATTATTGCGATCTTGCCTGCAAACGACCAGCACATCTTGTCCTTTTGGAAGGTGTGACAGATGCTAAACCAGGTACTAATGGGAGATTTTCCAGCTTGTGTCTCTCCTAGCTCAGTTTTGATAAAAACACGGGGTGGAGGTAATGCCTGGTGAGAACAGAGGAAAGCAGAAGGGTGCCTTTTGTGGCTGTGTGATTACTAATGGATTCTGTGAGAGCTCAGGGGAGTGCAGTCTTACCACCCTCATACACACTGACTGTATTCCTTGAGATGCATTAAGATTCAGCCTCTTTTGGAGGCTGTTTGTTACAAAGTGAGATCTAGTTCTGCTGTCTCTACTTCTGTTCTGCCATTCTAAAGGCCCTTTCAGTAAGCTGTAGGCTAAGGCAAATGAACTTTCTTAGAGAGCAAAGGTTGAGGTACCCTAAGCTTCAATAATAAATGTTTCAAGGACATATCCTTAGCAGGACAGAGTATGAGTTCTCTGTGGTTTGTACTGATCTGCTCTAGGATGTTCCTGTTAGTCTTAGAGCTGGGGTTTCCTTTGAATATTTTTCTTCAAGGTGCCTGTGGCTGGAAGCTATCTGCTCTTCTTGGGCAAAAAGATTCATCTGATGTCAGGAGAAGCTTCTCAGACTTGGGATGAGCAGCCTGTTCCAGGATCTATGTAGGTCTGGCTGGACTCTCTTTGCTCCTTTGCAGACCGCCCTCCATGCTGGCCCAAGCCTGCTGCCATGGTGAAAGACCCTGATCCTCAGTCATTCGTCCCAAGGTAATTTAGTGCATCTTCAGTGGCCTCACTCTTCAAGCCCGGGTCTCGTTTTCCTGAGAGCTGAAAGTCTGGCTGAAGTAAAGACTGAAATAAATGTGGGGGTGGAAGAGAGTAAGGAGGGCTGTCTGGAAGAGCCACATCCACCCAGGGTTGTCCCAGCAGCTGGGCGCTGTTCTGTCAGCATTGTGTTTGTGAGGTTGAGAATGAAGGGCATAGACAGGGCCGGATATTGGAAACAAAGGAAGCTCGTAGTCAGCTTTGTCTTTGGTGTAAGTGGAGTGAATAATTTGGAAAGACTGTCTTTATGCGTTCACAAAGTAGAAATAGTTTGGACAGTTGCATCAGCAAGGGAATACCCAATCTCAGCTGTGACTGCAGTACTGAGCACTGTAGCATTCTCTTTCTTTCCTTGGTAAATGGTGGCTTTTCCTGTGCAGGTCTTCAGGTATTATCCAGCATGGCCTCAACCTGACCTCTGTCTACAGCCACTTCCTGCCACAGATGGGGCGCCCGGAGGTCACAACGATGCCCATGGGACTTGGAACCACTGTTGATTATATCTTCTATTCAGCAGAGCCTGTGGAGAATAGGAACAGGGGGGGTGAGTGTGGCAGTGCAGGGCTTATCCCTGTGATGCTGGGAGAGGGTTGTGAGACATGCCAGAATGCAGCTCAGTGTTTGGCAGTGCATTTTGCTAGGCTGGGGTGATCTACAGAGTGTAACTTTGACTGAAGTGATGCACAGAGTGGAAACATTTGCTCAGGTATCATAAGAAGACACTGTTCATCTTTGCTGTGGAAAAACTGAAGCTGCTTAGCTTATGTTCATGTAGGCTTTCAAAGAAGCTAGAACAGAATGGATTCTGTTCTTTTGTATATGCATTTTACTTGTGTTCCTGATAACAGGCAGTGCTGGGTCCTAAGTTCAAGGCTTGGACTTATGGCTTGTTTGAGACCACATACTAGCCTTAGAAGGTGGTGGCTGGATACTTTACAATGGCACCACCTCTCTGTAACCTGAAACATGAGATATAGTGATGAAAGACTGCATATAAATGCATCCAGGAAAGGTGTCTGAGCTGGTTTGGATCATGTCAGAAGGAGCTTTGGGCAAGAGGTTAGGAATGGAGAGATTAATTTGTCCTTAGGTGAGAATATGAACCTATTGCTACAACTTAGTACCATGAAAGGGACTTTGCATATAAGCAGCTGCCTGGTGAGTTGAGTTTGATCAATTCCTGTGCCTACAAGTATATGAAAACATTGAACAACAGCAGTATAGGATGCTCACTGCTTTCATATCTAGACACAGAGGTGCATGCAGTGTTCGTGTAGGCTGTCTTTGTTCATTAGGGAAAGAATAGGAAAGCATTTACAGATGTTGCTCTGTGAGTGTAGAATTAATCTACAGCATAAGTCTCTGGCTGATACTTCTTTCCATTTTCTCTGTCAGGTCGCAGGCTGTACCAGGATGGAGCCCTGAAGCTGCTTGGCCGCCTCTCTCTTCTCTCTGAAGATGTCCTGCTGATGGCGAATGGCTTACCAAATCCTTTCTGTTCATCTGATCATCTCTGCCTGCTGGCTAGCTTTGGCTTGGAGATCACCAGCCTCAGAGAGGGTTAGTGTTGGTTCCTTTCCCTAAAGAGAAACTATTTTGAATATAGCAGTTGAGGCTCTGGATTGCACAACTTGCTTGCAAGAAAACTATGTTCTTCATCATGCCCTAAAAGTCCCTTTCTCCCCTTACTCCTTCAGAAGAAGCAGGGAGTTTGAGTGCTTTTTGTATTGGTATTTTTTGTCTCTTCAAACTTGAGCTGTGTTCCCAGTGGGCTTCCAGTTGTATTCAGGTACTGCCATCTCTTAAAGGGATCCTTCTTACACTGCTTTGTTTAGCAGATGTCTTAGTGCTTCTGGAACCAACGTAACTCCCATGTTTATTTGACCCCATGTGAGATCTTCAAGGAGCTGGGAACAAGAGGGACAGTGCTGCCTGTATCTGTTTAGTTAATTGGTAGCAAGGAGCTGGAGATGTATACACCAATATTCTATCACACCAAAACAATGGTTAATTTCTGAGTGATAGCTTATGAAGTATGAAGGGAGGGAAAGGCTGTGTAACTTGGAGCCAGATTGTCAGTCACTTGGATTCCAGTGTACTTTTGCTAGCAGTGGCTTGGCAAATGCAAACCCAATAGAACTTTACCTGTTCCTAGAGCAGATTCCCTAGATCAGCCTGACATTTTCTGCTGAGTTCTTCCGTAAGATATGAGAGCAATATTGGCAAAGCCATTATCAGTTGTTCACAAATGAGGCAGAGAAATCTGATCCCACTTCAGGTTTTTGTGGGAAGGTACAAGGAGACTTGAAATATTGTTCTCCCTTCCTGGGCTTTATTTGGGTTATATTTTAAATGTTACTTTATTGAAAACTAAATTTTTTCTAATCTAAGAAAAAACCATGAACTAACTGCAGCACCTTGTGTTTGTGGTGGCTGAGCCCTCTGAGGACTTGCTTAACAAGGCTTTGCTGGCTGTGATGGGAAAGAGAACGAATTAGCTGCACAAGACAGTAGTAATGAAGGTTGAAGAGAGGGAAAGAAGTGGACCTAACTGTTGCCTCCCAGCACATTCCCAAACCCCAGAACTGGTTTATTTGGCATCAGGCTTGTCTTGCAAAATAGTTTGCAGTGAGCAACCCTTCCCCTCCTCCCAAAGAAAGCAAGTACTGCCCACCTTTTACTGCTCACTCTGTAAACTGTACAGAAACAAGGTGTGTAATTGTGGGTTTGTGTTCTGTGCCCATATATGATTGTGTGAGGACTGCATATTCCCTTCTTGCTCCTGACAGATGTTGGTGATTTGTGGATGGCTTTTGCCAGCCCATAGTCTGTATTAGTGAACAGCAGTCTGGGGGCGAATGAGATTTGTTTGCCCTTAATTTCACAGGTAAAGGTTCTGGTGTGGCACTGGTGTTTTGTACATGGGGAGGTATGCAGAGCTGTGTATTTCTGTGGCTCTGTTTATCTGACAGCTGCACTAATTTCTGCAAGTACTCTTATTCTGATTTGTAATTGATTGCATTTGTAAAGGGAGGGAAGGAAAGGGAAATCAGTGAACTGAGATCTGAATTCTCTGCCAGGCTTGAAAAGAGGTTGCCAGAAAGCAGCCTGATTGCAGATAACTCCCACCAGCTGTTAGCATTGTAATAGGAAACTTGGAAGATGCTAAAGGTTTAAAATCAACCAACCAAAAGCAAACCAAAAACCGCTGTGACACATAGTGTTGGCACTTGCAGCTTTGGCTGTCTGCTTCAGTTGTAATTGCTGGCGAGGTCTGACAGTGAATTGATTAAGGGTTTTGTGAAAGCAGCCCTCCTGCCTCCCGCCTGTTGGGGCCCATAAGGAGTACACCATCAGATGAACTGGTTGCCACTGCACTGGCCAAAGCACCCTGCCAGTTCTGTGATGTAACTGGACGTGATAGCAGCTGTGCTTCAACATCACAAGTGCTTCTTCCATTTTATTTAAACCAAAGACTTGACTTTTGTTTTGGTAACTTGCATGAAGGCATCTCTCAGGGAGGTTTTAAGGTTCCAGCTGTATTTTGTTGGAAAATACAATGTTCACTTTTGATATGTGAAATAGTATGATCTCAATTTGAAATGGTTAAGTTGCTGAACACTGGATATGGAGTCATGTGCTGCGAAACCCTAGGACAATGTCTGCAAGTCCTCTGATTCTTCTTTCTGAAAGTTAGAAAGCTCCTGGAGATCCCTGCGTCTCCCAAATGCTTCCTTGAGCATTCATAGGTGTAACTATTGCAGAATGCAGGACCATTGCTAGTGACTGAATACAGACACACAAGAGTTTATCACTGTGGTGGTTTTGACCACAGTTTGTGAAGCTCTGGTATAGATCCCTACAGGGTTGGCCTGTTTCAGGAAAGGAAAGAAAAATGTGTTCTAGCGCAATCTGGACTTAACATCAAATGGATCTGGAGACCTGTGAATGCCTCCAGCTGTGGGGGCCTATAAGAGAAGTTTGGAGGTGAGGTGGGTGGCAAGATCGCTACCCCTAAAATAACTACCGTATGGTTGTAGGGAAAAAACCATGTTCTGTGATGCTTTAAGAATAACACACACTGATAAAATAAGAGGCTGTGGTAATAAGCAGCTTGTCGTGGGACACATAACTAAGATTCCAAATGTAGCTCTTAATACTTTTTCCTGACTTAAATGTGTGACTAGTTGTCATTAGCACAGCTTTCTGATGAATTACAGAGGGGTCTTTAAATTATAGGGATTGTGATAGGAATACCTGCTATACTCAGAAAGAGAAGGTATCATAGAGGTAGTAGTCATGTAGAGCTCAGGGAGACTGGCACTTAGGAGAAGGAATGCCAGAAACCACTAGCGGTATGTATACATGCCCTGTTACCAGTTTCCTAAGCTGCAGCAGCATGCTGTAGAGGCAAACAGGCATTTGACCAAGTATCTTTGCTAGATAACAGCTTAGGTTGCACCACACTGCTAGGCTGTGTTTAGTTATGCTACTTAGAAGTTGGACTCCCTTCACTTTCTCAGAGTTTTAAGTTCATCACTTCAGGATGTTGCACTTTATAATCAGTTTTCCTAATTGCATGGGGTGGGAGGAGTGGTAAACAATATAATTGCTCTAGTTTCTGCCCTTTGCTTAAATCAAACTTGTCTGCTCCTCAAGGTCTTCCTTATCCATCCTTTTCCTTAAGAGGTATCTCTCCAGCAGCTGTTCTCCCACGTACCGTACAGCCGTACCCTGTTATCTTGCTGAGTTACTGATGTTTATTTTTTTTCTGCAGCCATATTTCTTCAATTAAAAGCTATGAGTGGATTATTTACAGCTCAGTCTTATTATAAATTTAACATTTAAACACCGTTAAGCCGTAAGATAGTGGTTTGCCTCATCCCTGAAGCGTTAAGTGGGAGGGGTGGGAGCTCTGAACCCACGCTTAAGATGGGAATAATTGTTACATGAAACAAAGTTTCAGTTTCATTAGTGCCATGTATACCACTTGCTTTTTGAAGCATAGAACTCTGAAATATACTTGACCTTAGTTCTTCTTCACTGAGAAGTCTCCTAGCAGCTCTAAGAACAGTTCAGCATCTCAGAAAGAATCTCTTAAGAGCAGAACAAAGCACATGCCCTGCTCCTAATAATATTTAACTGGTGTTGGCAAACAATCTGCAACGCAGGCTGTTGCTGCAGTGCAATTTCTCCTATTGCCAACTCACTAATGAACATTTATTGAAAGTACTGTTGGGGATTTGCAGGCTTGTCCATAGGTCATCCAAATGTAGATGAAGCCTTTTGTGGCTTACCTGAAGGAAGAGTGTGCAAGCCTTATTGGGATACCATTGCCTTACAGGTAGGCTCCTTGTTGTGCAAGTTAATAGAATTGATGGCTAAGACCTGGGCCTCACCAGACGGTAGCTGCCCAGCCTGCAGTGCTTTCCATAGCACCATCACACTGAAGCGCACAAGCTCCATGATCACTGCAGCTGAATATACTGCATTGTGTTTCAAAGTATGAAGTATTTAAAAATCGGAGTTTCTGTAAAGAACTCACCTGCTATAATGATAACCAGGATGTCTGATTTAACATTGGCATGCCTCAAGCTCCTTCCTTTCGTCAGCTGTACAACTTTAGCTTCTGTCGAGGCAAGTTATCCTCCAAATTCCACTGAAAATATCATTCTAGTCTTGAAGCTCTTTTTCCTTTTATTTATTTCAGATCCAGACTGCACATTCTTGTGCTCTAAGGGAATAGGAATGCTGTATAGTAGAGCTGGAAATATTTTCCTAACTTCGGTTAGACAAACAGCAGCTTTCAAGGTGGTGAGGTGGCAAATGGGAGAAGGACTAGACACTGGTATGTGCTACAACAAAAGATGTGTTTATTGCATCCAGTCTTCTATACACAAAAAAGGACTTGACTTCAAGCTTTAGCAATGTTACTTAGTTTTTTAGTCTTTTCAGGATGGATGGAAAGCTTTCTATAGCATTCTTAAGTTTATTCAGTTATTGGCCACTTTCAGGAGTGCTCCTGAACTGGAGGTAGATGGGTGCAGTAGTTATTCTAAAGCTATCCCTCCCCTCCCTCCCTACCTCCCACAGAGTGAGGTTGGACATAGGATGGCAGTCACTCTTTGTCAAAATAAAAATGTAATCCAGGAAAGCCAGCTCAACTGAGTTAACTGAATTCTGTAATGGCCTGCATTTCACAGCACATCATATGCTTTCGCCTTCTGTAGTTCTGCAGTCTCTGTATGAATGCTGCTCTTAAGGCTCAGTCTCACTCTCTTATAAATGGATTTTTATATGCTTTTAGGCATGTGAGAGACTGCAATTTTGCAGTTGTAGGCTTCTCAGTGTAGTAGCTGGCTGAGCTGTTTTCTTTTTCTTACTGCTTCAGAGTTGTATATCCTTTCCACAGTAAAGGTTTCTTGCTAAGGTCCAAGTAGCGCAATCTCTGACTGACTTAAAAACCTAGAACTGCAGGCTGTCAGTAGCAGGGAAAAAGCCTGATCTAAGAGAGAGAAGAAAGTGTTATTTTTAATCTGAACTGTGGCAAAGTAATTGTTTTGCTGTTCTCACACCACTGTCTAGCAATCACTGTGATCTGTACATCTCTAGGGGATTTAGGAGTTACCTGATTTTCAGCAAAATCTGTAAGACATGGGGTAGAGGGTATTTTCAAGCAAGCATCCGAAGTAGAGGTTTATAGAAGTCACAGCATTTTGGTCTTTTTTTGCTAATATTATTAAGTATTTAATAGGGAAGCAGGAAGCCTTTGAGTGCTGCTGAAGTCTATTGTCAGCTCCTGGGTTTGAGCACAGGCCATGCAGGCTTATAAAATGACACCTCTCTTTTGTGTCTCACACCACTGAGGAGGTGTTGTGCAATTAGAATCATAGAATCATAGAATAGTTAGGGTTGGAAAGGACCTTAAGATCATCTAGTTCCAACTCCTCTGCCATGGGCAGGGAAGCCTCCCACTAAACCATGTCACCCAAGGCTCTGTCCAACCTGGCCTTGAACACTGCCAGGGATGGAGCATTCACAACT
>WYDI02028813.1:90746-108352 GCA_009867235.2 Psittacus erithacus
CCACGCAGCCTTCTCTTCTCCAGGCTGAACAGCCCCAACTTCTCAGCCTGTCTTCATATGGGAGGTGCTCCAGTCCCCTGGTCATCCTTGTGGCCCTCCTCTGGACTTGTTCCAACAGTTCCATGTCCTTTTTATGTTGAGGACAGCAGAACTGCACACAATACTCCCAAGTGAGGTCTCACGAGAGCAGAGCAGAGGGGCAGGATCAGCTCCTTCGACCTGCTGGTCACGCTCCTTCTGATGCAGCCCAGGACACAGTTGGCTTTCTGGGCTGTGAGCGCACACTGCTGGCTCATGTTAATTTTCTCATCGACCAACAGCCCCAAGTCCTTCCCTGCAGGGCTGCTCTGAATCTCTTCTCTGCCCAACCTGTAGCTGTGCCTGGGATTGCTCCCACCCAGGTGTAAGACCTTGCACTTGGCATGGTTAAACTTCATCAGGTTGGCATCAGCCCACCTCACAAGCATTTTCAAGGTCCCTCTGGATGACATTCCTTCCCTCCAGCGTATCAACCGAGCCACAGAGCTTGGTGTCATCGGCAAACTTGCTGAGGGTGCACTCAATCCCGCTGTCCATGTCACCACCAAAGATGTTGAACAAGACCGGTCCCAGCACCAATCCCTGAGGGACACCACTCGTTACTGGTCTCCAGCTGGACACCGAGCCATTGACCACAACTCTGCATGCAGCCATCCGGGCAGTTCTTTATCCACCGAGTGGTCCATCTATCAAATTGATGTCTCTCCAATTTAGAGACAAGGATGTCATGGGGGATGGTGTCGAACACTTTGCACAAGTCCAGGTAGATGACGTCAACTGCTCTACCCCTGTCTATCAGTTTCGTAGCCCCATCATAGAAGGCCACCAAATTGGTCAGGGAGGATTTGCCCTTAGTGAAGCCATGCTGGCTGTCACCAGCCACCTTGTTGTTTTTCATGTACCTTAGCATGCCTTCCAGGAGAATCTGCTCCAAGATTTTGCCAAGCACGGAAGTGAGACTGACTGTTCTGTAATTCCCTGGATCATCCGTTTTCCCCTTCTTGAAAATGGGGGTTATATTTCCCTTTTTCCAGTTGTTGGGAACTTCACCTGACTGCTATGATTTTTCAAATATAATGGACAGTGGCTTCGCAGCTTCATTCGCTAGCTCCTTCAGGACCCGTGGATGAATTAATTCCCCTCAAGGCAGAATTTGTTCATATAATTAACTTAGCTAAGAGGGACTATTGCATGTGCCATTATTTTTGGAGTAACAGATTAGGGGATGTTTATTCCTTTCCTCTACATGCTGTAGGCTTGCCGACATCCTGGCCCTGGTCCCAGCTGTTACTCATTTCCCTAGAGAGAAGGGCTATGTTATGCCTGAAAGATGATAGCCTGAATAAAGTTGCATCCCCTTTGCCGGGAATGCACTGAATCTTGCAGCTGACTGTCCTTTATTAACCCAGCATTTGTCTTGAGGAGTCCTGGTGAGGTCATTAGTCTGGAAAGTCACTAGAGACCTTAAACAGATTGCTTTTCAGGCCAAGGAGGGAGACTAATCATATATTGAAGAGTAGAGCAGTGCAAGCAGAGGCTTGTGTTAACTCTTACAGCATTATTTCAACACTGAAATTCCTGTTGCTGCATCCACTGACTTTTATTTTCTGTCCAATCTGACTGATGGTAGTTGAAGAGGAAAAGATGAGTTTTAGCCTTTGGTACACAGCCACATACACACTTCATACACTCTGGCAGCTGCCTCTGTGTGTACAGAGATACTCACCTGTTCAGATGACAGAAGGAGAATGAGGGTTCTTCCATGTCCATAGTGTTGCAAGTACAGGGCATCTATACATAATCTGTCTGATACCATCACTCAAGGCTGTGCCTTTGACTTCTCAGCTGACTTACAACAGGAAAGTTAAATCGGAAATAAAGACAGTACAGACATCTTGCTTTCCCTGCACAAGCTGAGAGCAGTACAGAGGGAATTTTATTTTCTATGTGTCAAAGGAAGCAGGAAGAAGTATCAACATGAGGGCTATGGGAAGTGCAGTAAGAACTAAATCTAAATACAAGTTCTGTGTTGGCTACATAAGAACACAGAACCTCACCGATTAATTACAAAAAGACACACAGGATATTGTTCTTAAAGAAAGAAACCTGCCATTTCTTAGTTCTGAGCTGTACCAGTGATAAAGATGTAAATGTTTTTGGAGCACCCTGTCAGTGCTAGAGTAGAATACTGATGTGCACTGAAGTGGACCAGTCTGGTCCCACTAGCACCATCTCAGCCCTGACCTGGAGGGAAACTCTGCTTTGCAGAGATTATGGAGGATTCAGTAGCCTTCTGGACCAAAGTTGAGTTGCTCCTGAGCAGACAGGGCCAGGGCACCACTGAAGGAGAGTGGCTGTGATACATTTAAGTTACAAATCCATAATGCGGGTCTTAATGTTGACATGATGACAGTGCAAGACCATTGGAATATATGGAATTATTTCAGCTAGACTTGCACAGTACGCACAGAACACATGGCACCTTCTGCTTCTATCTAGTGCCTAATTGCCAGGACCACGTCAAGAACTTCACTTAGAAGGAGAAGTGGCTGAAGCAACCACCCAAGCCTCTGGTGCAAGGTCAAGTCCACCTATTCCAGACTTTTACCTTTTGGCAACAGGAGCATTCTTCTGTTCATTATGGTTTCTAAAACTCTGCAATTTTAACGACAGTCATGCTTCAATCTATACAACACCACATATGAGCCTACCTCAGCGGGCAGGCATCTGATTAAGGCTTTCACCTGAAATACTAAAAATAATTCATGTTAAACAGATCTGGTAACAGTGATACAGCTACTGCATGAACAGAAACTATGTTTCAACCACAGTTTTGGAGTCATTTATTCTGGTAGATCCAAGCACACTATACTGACCTATACAGTGGCATACAAGTAAACGAGTCACCTGAAAAAAACAGCACTCCACTTCCACTAAACACTTGCTAACATACCTTAAGTTCCTAAAGACTCATTTAGTTTATCCTATCACAGTTAAAAAAAAAAAAGGCTAGTGTCACAGTCTGATGGACACTCAACCCTACTCTTTAGTATATGCAGTTTGTATCAGAGTGACACTGTAGCAGAAAGTTTTGCTCATTAACCCATTCATCCATTAAAACAACTGCAGTTGGCCAAGAGTCAAGGGACTTGTCTACATAAAATACAAAGAAAAACTCTTATTTCAAGATTTGCATTCTATTAAAAATAGTTTTGCTAGTAGTAGGTCAGCATTTGTTCCAAGCCTTTCAAAGCTCACCCTGACTTGGCATATGACATAGGCAGTGTCTATCCATTCCTAGTATATGGATGCAGTTGCTTTCCACAGAGTTCAGAATGACTTGTACTGCAGAACAGACATCAAATGAGACCTACTTACTGCTCAGTGAAATCTACACCCCAGAGCTACACGTGCGATCATACTAATATTTAACATTAAATAGTAGAACTCCACAAGATCCTTTTTTTGTTCTGCAGGCCCTGAATTACAGTCTAGTTCCTTATTTTCATTCCTTCTCTGTAGCTTTAAAGACTGCAAAAGTGAAAAAGACTCATATCCAGCCTCTTTTTCCTTATGGTTAAAGGCAGACAGACCAGAAGCCAGAGCAGGCGGATAAGGGAGGAAAGAAGTGGAAGCGCAAAAGTTCATTTTTCATTATACCCTTGGGTTTCTTACTGCATAAAACTGTATTGCACTAATCCTTTCTGTCACAGGGAGATGCTCTCGTGTTGTTAGCAAGGAAGCTAAGCTTTGTATTGAAGTGATGCATCTTGTTACAAAGATGGGGGTAGCAAGAGCAAGAAGGGGAGAATGGTTTGGTCATTTCCCATTTTTTTAAGCACCATCTGCTAAACTGGAGATACAGAAACAGTAAGGGGCAGGAATTCTACCAAACAGAGAAACATAGTAGAAGGCTTGAAATAACAATCCTAGTAGAGGGCATATGTCTGCTTCTGCATCCATCTTGAGAAATCATCAACCTTAGATACAAATGAAGAATTAAATGCCTCCTAACATACATAATTGTGCAACAAAATCTTGAAAGAGTATATTCTCATCTGGCTACAGCTGAGGATTAGGAGACCTTGAACTCCACCTGTCATTCATTCCTTAAACATCCACTTCCTTTGGTTTTCTAAGCTATTGGCCTCAGTTGCATCCTGCAGGAAAGCTCTTAATTACCAGGTCAAACAAAGCATTTTGTTTTAAGCTATTCTGCCCTGGTGATATAACACTGCTGAGCATCCCTTTTGCCCTGCTCTCAAGAAAGCATCATTAGCTTGCAGCTGAGTCTCACTTGCCCCATCTATTTTGAGGTCTTTCTCCCCCCGGCACATTTCCCCTCCTTTCCATCTAAAAAGGCTCAAGTCTGTCCTGCTATTGAATGTGCTCGTATGAAGCCACTAATTACTTTCAAGAGCTCACAGTTACTCTGAATTAACTAACCAACCAATCAACCAAAGTCATGGTGAGGATGCATCCTAGTTTTATCTAAATGGGTTTTATAATGTCTTTTTCTTGGGTTTAATCCACTTTAATAAAACCTGACAGTCTCCCCTGATGACTGCTGCAAGTATTTATCATATGATTCACAGTGGCACCTGAACTTTCAGTCCACTGCATAGCAAACTATGCAAAGGCAGTTTGTGGCTTTCAAGTAACGTATATTATTTACAGGTAACAGTGGTACCTTTACAGCTAACATCATCATTAGCATCCAGACACTAAATATGTTAATTTACAGGCATACAAAACTGACCAGAGGACACATTCAGATGGGTGCTTGGCTTGCTACTGCTGTGTGTAATTTCAGATCGTTGCATGTAGCTGGAGTGCAAGGGAGAGGACAGGCGTTGCACTGCACTGTGGAAACTGGCATCCACTTCTGGACTAATCTTGTCTTGGGTCATCAGCAAGTTCTGCCACCTCCATGTGGATCATCCTCCTGGTTGTACAGCGTAGCAGAATAATACAGGCTACAAAGAGAGCTTGGAAGGACAGACTGCAGAGATATGGATATAGCACCTTGCACATTATGTCACAGTTAAGGATGTACAATTAGGAACTTGTGAGGCCTGAGTTAAATCACTTGTGGGTGGTGCTCCAGGGATTAACACTGCTTTAGTGTGACAGAAGAGCTGATTTGGTTGGGGATAAGAACCCATTCTCTGCCACCAAAATAGCACTGCTTATACGAGTGTGTAGCACAGCAATACTGCAACAAAAAAACCTGGTAGAGCTAAGCTCTATCATGTTTCTAACAAGTTAACATGAAAGAGTAAACCCAGTTCCAACAAAATTAAACGTAGTATTTCTGAAAGTTTATCTCCTTGTCACGGCTGTGGTAAAACAAAACTCAGTTTCTCTCGAGGATACTCACACTTCCAAGCTCAGTTTTTACAACCCCTAGATCCACACATCCAGATCACTTCAAGGCCATGCTGTTCTGATTTGTGGCAACCCCACTATTTCCAGGCCCCCAGCCTCAAAGTGACATCCGACAGCACTCCAGATTTCTGACAAGCAATACACTGCTTAATCAGTAGTACAACACTCCACTGGAAAGAAGCTAGGAAAAGTCAAAGCTGAAAGCAGGCAGAAAGGCCCAAGCCCTTTGGGAAAGGCTAGCCTAGGTGGTGCTGTTAAATACTGCAGCTATCCAAAGAACCAGAACACAAGCAAAGCTCTGGGCCTAGGGTGGGGAACTACTTTCAGGAGGTTCTGGACTGAGCTGTTAGGAAGGCAGCTGCAATCTCATTGAGCAGGGCTTCTCATCAGCAAGCATGTGTCTGTAACTCTAGCACTAACACTACAGTGAGGAAGGAGCAAGGATCTTGTGGAAAGGAAAAATGCTTGTAAAACCTGTTCACATCATTAAACCCTTCTTTAACTATTTACTCTTAAAACTTGTACCTCAGTGATTGAAGCGCCTTCTGCAGGCTTTCACAGTAGCAGTCACTAGAGAGAGAAGGCTCATGAAGGGCGGGCTTGAAGTTCAGGCTTCCCACCAGCCCCTGCCTTGTCAATTGAGGTCTCTGTGCCTGTTTTCATATGGCAGTGGCATAGGCATATCATCATTGCTGATGACCCACTCAATAACAAAAGGACTTAGAGCAACAGTTCACCAGCATCACAGTGGGTAAAGAAAATCACCATCCCACTGTTTACTCCCTCAGAGACAATGAAATGCTTTGAAATAGGCAGGACTAAACACACAAGATGTGGTTTCTGCAGATGAAAGGTCTTTGTATGATCAATAAATCAGACTGAGCAAATTCAGCCCTCTCGTAAGAGCAATGTTAAACAAAGTGTTCATAATGGCAAAACTAGGAGTTTCTGCACAAGATGCAAAACGTGATGGGGGCCATCTCATTCCAGCATCACTTCTCCCTCAGCCGTGCAACTCTTGCATGGGTTGAAGGCTTCTGTGCAGACAGGGAAGAAGTGCTGTCAACAAGATGCTTCACTTACTTGCTGTCAACACAAATAAATTGGTAGCGAGTCTGCTGACCCCACTCACTTCACATCTTCCTACAGCAAACTCCCACCAACATTCACATTTCTTTTTTTTTTTTTTTTTCCTTTTTCTGTAAAAATACTCGTTTCAGTGAATTAAGATGGACACCTCTCCCAGAAACAGGCAGGTGAATCCTCTGGGACCCATAGGATCCAGCTCTGGGACTGGCCTACTAGGAAGTATGTGGGAAGATCAGCACTCTGTTCTGCTCCCACTTCCCTCTCCTTTGTCAGAATCACTGCAGGTGTATCCAGGTCCCAGTTGTGGCCAGCAAGAAATCTCTGGAGCTAGGCACAGCTCTTTTCACACCCGGATCTGGTACCCATTGAGGTCTGGCATGGCTTTGGAATCAGCAGGCTTCTTCTCACCAGATGGCCTGTAAGCAAAGAGGGTAAGTACTATTCTGAAACAGTTTTTTTCATTCAGGAGGCGCTGCACATGGAGATGGCAGCACATGAAAAGGTACAGGAAAGCTTCAGACTTATCCTACACTATCCCAGTGACCTCCACAGAAGAGAATTCAGGTTAGGAAGAGTAGGAAGCCCAGTCTGGTGCCCCATATCAGTTTCAGGAAAGCAGTCTCACTGACAGCAGTGTAATTATTGGAATCTCTTTGGGGCACAGGTCTATGAAATGCCAGAGCTCAGACCCCTGCATAAGGTTAAATAACTGCTATCAAGATCACTGTCTATTTCAGCTGCCTTCCTCCTCCCTGCCAAAACAAACAAACAAAAAAACCCAGCTGTTTCCCCACTTCCCAAGCAATGATAAACTCATAAAGGCACAGACTAGGGAAGAATGCTATTGCAGGTCAGATAAGTAGCCCCTGTTATGAAGAACCCCAGTAAGACATTAGAAGGATCCAAAACCTGACAGCAATGCGTAGTCTGTGACTAAAATGAAGATGCTCTATATGGGTTTCCTGCCCAGCAGCTGCACTCACCGGCGGTCCCCACGGCTGTTGCGCCTATGGGGGCTAGCCTGACCTCTTTGTGGGGAGGAGACATCTTTCTTTCTGTCCTTGGTGGGAGATGGTGGCCCAGTTCCTTTGCCAATCTGCCAGAAAAATTAAAGTAAGAGCAGCATGAACAGACAACCAATATGAGTAGCAACCAGAAAACACAAAGCCCAGCAGTGATTAATTATATGGGAATTAGAGACAAAAAGGCAAGGCAAGCACATAAAAAATGCAAAAGCCAGAAAAAAATTACTAATAGTGACAGCTGTGTCTTCAAGTACTGTATACAGTCCAAGCTAATTACAACTGCAGTACTGCATGAGCATCCATTAGGGAACCAGCCTGTATACAGGAGTCCTCAGCCTCCAATTCACCCTCTACCCCAGCACCATCTAAGAGAGTGTCATGGTTACTACTTCATTCCCCCAGTACATCATCAGCTAGGCAAGACAGCAGATGCAGCAGTGAACTGCTTCTCCACCCTTGCTGCTTACCTTCAGCCTCATATCACGGGCATGTCTCTCAAGCTCTTTCCGGAAATCTTCCCGGGTTAGCTTGTCTAGATCCAAGATGGAATGCTTCCACTCAATCTGCTCCACACTGTGTGGGTCATGGGACACACAGTGGCCCAGTTTCACCTTTTTGAGAGTGTGCCAGCAGCGGCGATATGCCTCCTCAAAGTCAAAGACGAGTTCACTCAGTGTGCGGAAGACGGGTGCTTTGTACATGAGCTCCTCACGTCGGCTGATGCCCAGTGCCCCATAGCGGCCTCCGAAGTTCACCCCCAGCACAATGTGTCGGAAGTAGTTCCCTGAGAAGTGAGTTTTGAAGCTAATGGGGAAACGGTCCAGCGTGGTCATGTTGTTGGTGAGGTAACTGACAGCAGCCACTATTGAGGAAACAACTAGTGATACCATTTTCTTGACAAGAGACTTCCTTCCTCCTCCAGATCCTCCCAGCCTGCTCAGCAGACTTGCCACTGATTCAGGCATCAGATAGGCAGGATTTGTTCTCCAGGTCAAAGGTCCAACCTATTGCAAGCGGCCCTACTTTCATCTGGTTCATGGGGAAACCAGACTTGGCCTCCTCAACAAAACCTTCAACAAAGGGAAGTTAATTTCAAGGCACTTTTGTGAAGCAGAAGTTAAAGTGCTAACACCTCAAGTGTATGTATTCCATAGCTCCCAAACTGTAATAATAGTGCTGTAATAATGCTGTACCATTATTCCTCAGTTTGTTTTAATCTGTTTTACTAGCTACTATTTTACACACAAACCAAGGACCTTAAGGACAAAATACTCATCATACTACCCTTCTGAACCATTTGCTTGCCATCTGTGCAACTCCAAGTGGCTTTGTCAATGTGCATGGAGAACTTTTGGCCTGAGTGACATAGATGAATCCTGGAAGATAGTGAGGAAAGATGTGTACTTAGAGATGACATGTGTCTAGAATTAATAAAGGTATTGCCTAAGCTGGCAGGCAGTGTTAGACATAATAGTAAAGTGACATACATCATAATTAGAAGTTGTGGAGGATCCCTAACTTTTTAAATGTAGAACACATGCAGGCAACATTGCAGTAAGGGAGCAATGTTAGTCCACGAAGGACTTCCTGACCTAACTCTAGCTAGTATTTTTGCCCTTCTTTAGATGTTTGTTAGATTCTTCCTTTATCTTTTTCTCACATACAAAGTTGTCCAGAGCAGCATCAGCCTTCTTGGTGAAGGAGGAGCAACTTCAAAGAACTAGTTCTGATATTTCAGAGAATTGCTTGGATTTGGATTTTTTTGGTGGTTTTCTGGGAAAACTGGGTAGGGAAAACAGAGGGATGTGGGGCTTGGCAGCAATATTGTCAGCAGCCTGAAAGCATCATAAGGGAACAGAGGAGAAAACACAAAGATGGTCAGACATGCACAATTCCATGAGGAAAGGATACATTCCCAGGATCACAGCTTCCAGGCATTTTATTGGCAGGGCCTCTTTGGTCATTTCTTTGGCCAGGTCCATCAGCCTGCAGAGTGGGACGGGAAAGATGAGGACAGTTAGAGGGCTTGTGCTATGCAAATGTGGCTCGTTTAGCCCTTTTGCACAATATGTGTGAAGTAGGTTTCCAGCAGAGAAGGTGGCCCACTGAGGACAGGGAACAGAAGAAAGTATCTTCTTTAAGAAGATACTAAACCCAAACCAGGTCTCTACCACATGCTGTTGCTGCTTACAAGGAACTTCAGTGAGTTACAGCAAAGCTGTCTACTTGGCCAACCTCTGTTTTAGTGAGACCACAGCACTTGGCTCAGTGAGTGATGGATGCCCGTGTGGCCACAAGCAGAAGCCTCAAAGGACCGAAGGCCAGCAATGTTTGCCTCTCAAGGTTCAAGGACAGTAAAGCCCTATTCTCTGGCATCTACTCTACTCTCCATTCAACAAATACTGTGGAGGAGCCATTGCACTGGCTAAAACGCAGGACATCTAGGGTCACATAAGTCTGTGGACGAGACCAACAGTAAGAAGCCAGTCTTGGGAGGCTTTCAGTATGCTGGCCAAGAGAGTACATTAACATCAGGTGCTTATCTCCTTAACTTACAGAGCACAGCTTTTCCCAAAATTTGCAGTCAGGAGAATCCCCCTTCTCCTTCAAAGTATGAGACATCAAAGCTCAGTAAAAGTACATTCTGCAAAGGCACTCACAGGAGCTATGAAGTTAGACCTGTAAAGATACTTCACTTTTATGAAGCTTGTTTAGGGCAGGACCTAATTTCAGAATCCATCAGAAGTTTATATAGTTGTATGTTCTATATATAGTCCATATAGTTAGAAGCAAGCAGAATCTGCACACCTGGAAATACATTTACGTTTTTTTATTTGATTTACTGACTCATGACAATAAAATCTACTCTTGTCCTTGAGAAAGTTCATACACAGCTCTGCCCAGCCATGCCCCAGGCAACAGACAATACACTCACGTAAAACAGGATGGAACTGCAGTACTGAAAGCTCTAAGTGCCACCCTGACCTTGGCCAGGGAACGGAAGGAAAAGCAATGGGCCCCAGTATTGTAAAGCAAGAATTAAATGCTGTAGGGACTGCCAGCACTTACCCAGTCAGAGGTCTGCTCTTCTTAATCTCAAAGAATTGTGTCCCAGTGTGATTGTACCTGGAGGCAAGAAGTTAAAGGCTTGACAGCTTGGAAAACAGAGTTTGAAGAAAACCTGTCTGAAGAACTTTCATGTTACTATTCTCACAGCAAAGTCATGATCCCACAAATATAAGAGCAACACAAGAAAGACCCCACCTCCCTCTCATGCATTTCTCCCATTCATAGTCACTTCCTAACTTCCACTGTATTCCCTTCTTGTCAATTCTTCTCTTTCTCCTCCCCACACACACGTTTCCACTCTATTTCCCAAAGGTCAGTGCTGACAGCACATGCTCTTCTCAGCCTTCCAGTTATCAGGACAGAACATAGTTCGATAGATCTCTGCCTGCTCTGGTCTACCTTATTCTAAGACTGACTAGGACCTAATTCAGAGCACAACCACCTTAGATAGGTAAGAGGTGTCAAAAGGTCTGCCTCCTTGCTTTTTTTTAGGGCTGAAGCCAGAGAGAGCTCTGTATCTCATCACTGAGATTAGACTGTGCATGCATCACACATACCTGCTGTCCAACACAACAGGGATGAAGAAATCTCATTCCCAGGACACAGTGACACCAGCAGCTTTGCATATAAAGGGGCAGAATACCACAGACACACAAAAGCAGGGCAGCTGTCTAACTTTTAGACAGCTACAGAGAAGAGTGTTCAAGTGGGACGACCTGAGAAGCAGTTATTCTTAACACCACAGCTCACCCATACCTTACCAGTGACGTGACACAGTTTGTAGTCTAAGACTTGGCTGTCAGGGTTGCAGATGTGAGTGTTTTTAACAGAATGACCACTGACCTAGAAGCATGGGTAGTGGGAAAAGGCCCTTGACAACGTGCCTGTTTGTTACATGGAGTGAACAGGATTAGAAAGTAACTTGGGCAGACACAAAGCAGTTAAACAAACCATCATCCCAAGTCCAGCTTCCTGTTTTCAGGGAGCAAGTTTCAGTTCTCCTCCAACTACATCAGAACAAGCTCTTCTGCTCCCTCTTTCTGGGTTATCACACCAGTGACTAACATAACAGTAAAGGATACTGAAGCTCCCTGATGTAGCGCTGTACAGCTTCCAGGCGCTCAGGGATGGGGGTGGACGGCTGGAACGTAGGCACACTTGGTATGGGAATCTGAAATGGGGAGCAGAATGTAAATCACTGCTTCCAAACCTCTCCAGCTTCTGGCCAGACTCAGTGGCAGATAATTACAGGGAGTGTGTTCTCTGAAACCAGCCCCTTTTTGCTGTCTGAAGTGATCACACCAGAACATTCCACTGTTTCCACAACTGAACAGGGATTCAGAATGAAGCACCACCACAGAGCTGCAAGAGAAGCTGTGTGAGAGTCCTGCATTTAGGCAACATTACATTGGAAGAATGAGATAAAATTAACTGACAAGGCAAGATGCGAGACAGGAAAGTTATCACCCAAAGGAGCTTGGTCTCATTTGAATATGCAAACTGGAAGGCACTAAACAAAAAAAAGATGAGGGAGGTAAAAATGGAGAATGAGTTTTCCCAAAGCCACTGGATCATACAGCAGTCTTGTAAGCAAGGATATAAAGGTCCCTCACTGCTGGTGAGTTGGCACTGACTAGGACACAGGCTTGACAGCATCTTGACTCCCCCCTGCAGTGTCTGTTGTTTTGAATTATGTGGTCAGAGAATGACTTTTGAAAGTTCACCATTTGGACTGCTGTGCCATTCTGAGGCCTCAGCCTTATGGGTCCAGTCAGATTTTCCTCACCATTTGCTCCACAGGGAACAACTGCAGCCCTGTCAGCAGCTGAGAAAATGTGTCTAAGGGAAGAGAAGTGTCCTGTCCACAGGACAAATACAATGGAGAAGACACAGATTTGGTGTTGATTGAGAGACTTGGAGAAACAGCCTAGCATTTTCTCTCTGAAGGATAGCTTATGCCTTGCACACACCTCTCTGATACCAGGCTGCAGCTTTTTATAGCAGTCTGGTTTTCAGCATTTCAGTTCCTCTTCAGACTTCCCCCTAAAGATGGGCTGTCCCCAGCTAAGAAAGAGCTGGTCAGAACGAGATCTTCCCTTGGGCTTTCTGCTCCGCTGTGTGTAACTGCCTCTGCTGGCCATGGCTTTGTAGCCACTTCTCACCCTCCACCAGTATTTCTGTGGCCACTCATTTCCATACCTCCTTCTGCCTTGGGGTGGCAAAAGTAATGGTGAACCAGGTCTAGACCTCAACCAGCTGAAAGCTGAGCCAACAAGCATGGGCAGTTTTCAGTCAGATCCATTCCCTGTCCTGGTTTGCCACATGGTTGCACTCTGCTTTTGCCTGGACAGTACAGGGGCCAGAGACTTCTTAACCTTGAGAGATGGGCTGTCGCTGCCTCTGAAAACCATAATCTGTAAGTGTTTTTAAGCCTAGCTCCAAAAATCATCAGCAAGTAAACACTGAGCTAAACTCAATCTCTGCCCATTTTCTCTCCATGTTTTTTCATCAATCTCTTTTTTTTTTTGTTTTTTATGTTTTTATTTTTAAAACACTAAGTAGCACCATTTGGCCACTGGTACCCATTTTCATAGCACCTCTTGGAGGTGTGCCAGTTACCATCTCCAGTGCCTCAATGACATACCGTGCTTGGAGCAAGTAGAGGCACTGCCTGGCTCACTTGCAGGAAACCACACATGAACGGCAGGAGCAGATGTGAAACTGGGTTTCTTCAGTCACAGCAGGAGCAGGGAAGGCTCCAGAGAACAGATCAGGGATGAAGGCATCTCTGAAACCACACGAGCTGAGTCAGTATGGATGCTGTGAGCTGACACAGAGTCACAGGAAATCATTTCCAGGCAGAAACAATGGAAGAGGTAACAAGCAGGACAGGCTCACTATTTAACTTTGTTCTATTTCTTCAGCATGGACACTTCCATGCTTTCTGAGTGGAGACTGACAGATTAAGTGCACATTAATGGCTGGATAGATACTTCTCCCTTTACTAGTTGTGCAGACCCCCAGATCCCCTTTTCCTCAAAGTACTGTGCCATGCTGGACAGTTGAATGGCAACCAGTTCAGCAGGGGACTAGTTAATGCAGAAGAGCCTCCTGCACCTCAAGTAATTAAACTGGTGAAAGTACAGTGTGCTCTCTCTCTTTCTCGGATCTGGGCCTGCAGCCCAGACTGGCCTACAGTTTCTTTTGCATCAGGTCTATAGCATTTTAATGGGGCAACAGAAACAGGAAGAGAAGAATAAGGTCTCCATCCCCACACTGACAGGATGGAAGACCCTAACATTTTGTCCTTACGCAGTATCCACTTCACATTTCAGAAGGGCTAGAAATACTAGGCAGTCTTCACAATCCTCCAGAAAGCAGAGAGGAATTTATTTGTAGAAGAAAAGATAAGAAATCAGATCTATTTTGCTTTCCTTTTAGTTATTCAGGAAGCTGGAGGGACAGCTAGGAAGAGAGCCCAGACTTCCCAGAGCACATACCTCTGCCAGGCTTAGCAGACTGACTGAACAGGCCTGTGGTCCCTCATCACTTGTATGGAGGGCTTGCATCATGCCACCCCTAGATTTACACACCCCAGGAGGCTGGCTATATGTGTGGGATTGGATTTCTGTTTTAAGAAAGGGGATCCCAAGAACAGCAGAGATTTTCAGATACTAAATGGGCCATGCTATATATTGTGGCAAGGCAGATGGGAACAAGGCACAGAAAAAGCTCCACTCTTATCTGTATGACAAAGGTGATTTTTCGGCCAGCCTAGTGTAGCAACAGTTTATTTTATGGTGCTTACGTGTATCCAAGCACCTCCCTAATCATCCTTCTGCAAGCAACATAAGAGCAATACAAATTCCAGTTGTTAGCCTGACTAAAGAAACTGGATTTTACTCTCCTCTTCAAGCATGAATCCATTAGATGCAACTCTTCCTATCTTTGTCCTCATAACCGCATCATTTAAGATCCATAATTTCTTAATGAGGCAAGCACACATAACTTTGTATTTTCAGCGTGGATCCATTTGATGGTCCCAGCAACTCCAAGCAAAGCAATACTCCATCCTGTTGCTAGAAAAGAAACAGCCTGCAGGAGGGTGGCTCTTAAGCATGGCAAATCAACTATGTCCTGCCACCATGGCACAGCTCACTTGATGACCACTCACTCCAAATCTACTGGAAGAAAACGGAGACCAGAAGAGATCTTTGATCTCTCACCTCCCAGTCAAAGACATGGGCCCTGAATCTGCTCTGTGAACATGTAAAGTCTGATCACAGCCTCCTGCAGTTGTCATTTTATGGTATTAAGTTTATTTATGGACAACTCTTTTTGAGTTATTTTCCCCAAAACCCAATGTTGGCTACCGTTCAAAGCCAAAAATATCACAGTTGGTGAACCCCTGTCCAGTTTTCAGCACCTAAAAAGGCCTGTTCACCCTCCAGCACATGGAGAATACCTGCCTTTTCAAAGGAGCTAATCCTGCAGAGTACACCCACTGCCCTACTTCTCATCTGTTGCATCAGCCATTCAAAGAAACTTGATAGAGGCAGGTGGGGATATAATCAGTCCTCAAAGATAAAAACACATCCCTAGAGGGGAAAAGGAGCTAGGGAAACAAAGCCCATCCATCCTTGCTGCTTCCTGCATCCCAGCATCCTCTCAGCTGTATGCCCAATAAGCTTGGGAATGGGACCTCAAACTGCAGAGTAGTGAGTAGTTTATATCTCTGGTTTCCAGGGTGCTAGTGAATGCCAAATAAATGGATAGCCAAATTTCATCTGTTATTGCAAGAGCTTATACCGCTTATGTCCCTTGACTGTAACCCTTTGGCATCAAGAAGACTATAAAGTGAGAACACTCGAAGAACTTCACATTAAGACCAAAACCAGAGACTGAGCCCTGTATTTCCCTCCCCTCATGTACTGGGCTTTTGTTTGTGAACCTTTTTCTTCCATTTCCTTTGCCTCTCCTCATCAAATCAGCCTATTTGGTCAGGAAATTGAGTAGTGTGTGTTCTGACTGATTTGAAACATGTTTTCAGCTTTCACACAGGCTCAGGACAAAGTCAGAGGAGAGGAAGGAAATCTAAACAAGGAAGGAAAAGTCCAGTAGGGTTAGAATAGGGACTCAAGATTTGTTCTGGTTGCTGCCACAGGTGCCTATAACTCTTCATTGCACAGAAGATGTTGCATTGTATGTTTCTCCAGAGTTACTGCTGGAAAGCAGTGCGGACTGCCTGTGCACTATATAATAGCATGTTCTTGTATACTTTCAGTTACCTTTGCAGGGAGGTAAAGTCCTTACTAAAACAGTCTGAGCATAAAAAAATTATGGATTTGTATCTGAGTCTGATAGTGTGATGAGAATACTCTCCTAACCCACCAATGGAGTGACACACCGAATTTTTGCAGTGTCTTTTGTTCACAGGATGCCAATGAAAGGGGGAGATTTTTCTCCAGCTGAGGTGCAACAGAGATAGCAACAATCACAAGAATTCACATGCTGATATTTCAGTATGGAACAAGGTTAAGTGAAATGATCACCAGTTCCTCTTTTTGTAGAGTTCTCCTGCAAGGCCAATAACACGCTCAAAATCACATCTGACTCTACACACCAGCAACAAGCTCTGCAAGCGTTCACTAATTCCCCTTTAAACTCTCTGGCATCAAGTCTCTTTTCTGACACACTGTTCTACGCAAGAATGGCTTTTAGTGTGGGAGACAGTACCCAAATCTAATTTCTTCATGTTTAAAGACTCACCTCTGCCTGTCTCCCTCACCCTCCCACCACAAGTATTCGGGCTTTCCTAAATTTAACTCTCCTCATCCTTCCATCATTTTATCCAGTCTTCCTCTTGAGCGCAATCCATCTCCCTCCCAGGCTGCTCGCACATGAGCCACCTGAAACCTGTTTTCCAGCGAGGCCTCAGAAGAGGGTACTGCTGGCCGCCACGGAAAGGCAGAGCCCCGCAGCACCTTCCAGCACTCCCAGCTGCAGCGAGGCTTTGCTTCCAGCAAGCACACCCCGGGGCCCTTTTCCCGAGGGATCGCTCTCGAGCTCAGGGGCCCGGCCTCAGAGAGGGGGAAGGCAAGCGGCTCCTCCCAGCTGGATGCCGCCGTAGCCCCGTGGGGACGGGGTGTCTCACCTTGGGCAGGTCGGCGGCACCCCGGATCCTCTGCGCCACCCGCTCTCCCTCGGGGTGGATCCTGCCCACATGCCGCCACATCCGCTCCCAGGTGGGCTCGTCCACAGGCAGCCCGCCGCGGTTGACGAAGAAGGGGACGCCGCCGTCGCGGAGATCCTCCTCGCCCTCCTCCTCCTGCTGCTCCTCGTCCCGGGGCGCTGCCGCCGCCTCGCCGGACTGGGGGTGCCTAGCGGCGGCCACGGCCCCGCCACCCCCCGGCATCGCCGCCGCCCGGTCTCAACGCCGGCCGCCCGCTGCCGGGCAGCCGGGGGCCGCGCCCCGCATGACCGGCAACCGGGCACGGGGCGTTACCGCCCCTGCTGCGTCCCCGGCAATATCAAGGCGGAGGGCTTTCGGGGAAAAGGGGAGCGCAAGCCAGGCGGGGCGGCGCCGGGTGCCGCATCAGGCCGCCGCGGCGGAGGAGGCGCCGGCGGCCCAACCGCCCGCGGCAGTGACGGCGGGCACTGCGCAGGGAGGGCCTGCCGCCGGAGTGTCCCCCTTGCGCCGCCTCCCGAGCGCTCTGCGGGGCGGGGGACCGGGCGGGGACAACAGCGGCCACCGCGGCGGATGCTACATGCGGGGTAACAAAGCCCCCGCGCGGGGCGGTGCCGCGATGGGCAGGACTCGGCTGGGCCGGGCTAGGCACCGCTCCCCTCCTCTCTGCTCCGCCCTGGGCCGGGTCTCGCAGGACCCGGGTCGCGGCGGGTGCCCGCTGTGGTGCCCGGCTTCGGCTTGCTGCGGGCAGGGAGCCGGGGCGGGCGGGTGGGTAGGGGTGCTGTTGCCCGAGGCCGATAAGGGAGGGC
>WYDI02028815.1:0-82676 GCA_009867235.2 Psittacus erithacus
TGGATATAAGGAAGAAGTTCTTTACTGTGAGGGTGGTGAGGCACTGGAATGGGTTGCCCAGGGAAGCTGTGAATGCTGCATCCCTGGTGGTGTTCAAGGCCAGGTTGGACAGAGCCTTCAGTGACATGGCCTGGTGTGAGGTGTTCCTGCCCATCGCAGGAGGGTTGGAACACGATGATCTTAAGGTCCCTTCCGACCCTAACTATTCTATGATTCTATGTTACAGCCAGGAAAAGGTTTTACCTTTGTCCAGAAGTCCTGGTAGGATGGGACAGCAAAGATCTTCAACAGATCTCATTATATGATTTGCCCCTCACATTATACAAACAACATGACCAGCTTGAATATGTCCCATTTTGTCAGAAACTTGATAGCATCAAGATGAGTAAAAAGTAACACACAAGCCAGGGGATGGGAAAGGCCTCCCAGTGGAAAAATTACCCCTCTGAAAATGAATGTTTGAAATGTGGAGTTCTGGCATGCAGCAAGCAGATTTATCTCTAGGAATTCCCATTTACGGCATATTCCCCTGGGTGCCCAAGAAGTGCCTGCTGATTTGCCAAGAAACTCTAAAGGCCAGGAACATGTACAGCATTTGCTGCAGGAGGATGATGGCTGCACCAATTACACCAAATAATCATGTTCTGTCTTGCCTCATGAAATAACACATAGCTGCAGTATTGTTTGTCAGTACTTGTACTTCTGAAAAGGCAGGAATGCTCTGCATCTCAGATGGCAGACTGAGCTTTGTGACCCTTACTGAGCACCTTAAGGAGATAGAGGTCTGAATTTGAAGAGAATTCAGACACTTCCACACAGGAATGGGAATTATCAAATAGAGATTTGGTCAGAGGAATAACAGCTACACTGCTGTAGTTCAGGGACTTACTGTGAGAGATACATACACACAACAGGCACTGGAAAGATACAAAGATATTGTACTGTTTTCATAGAGCTCAGGGGAAAGTATATTGCGCTACAAGGCACAAGAGGTTGCAGTTATGCTCTAGGAAAGGAGGTTTTAACAACACTTTCATGAGAAAAGACACACAGTTGAGAAGACGTACCATTGATTAGAGTCTCTTTTTGGAAGACAGGATCCAGGTCAAGGAGAGATCAGCAGTAATCAGATAAGATCTATGCTCCAAGTCAGACGATTTGCCTACTCACTTCAAAACAAAGATCTTTTTAATTATGTTAAATGAGTTTTTCATCCCTCAAAGTGAATTCCCTTTTAATAAGCTCAAATGTTGAAACATGGATAGACGGACTTTCTGCTTCCTTTAAGCAAGCTGCTCTGACTGGAAAACACTTCCTGGACTGTTCAGTATCATGAAAAGACCAGAACAATAGCACAAATAGTATGTTCATACCAGAAATTTGAGCTGGGTGGAAACGGGGTGGACTGACAAGGAATTAAAAAAAAAAAAAAAAGTCAAATAGTTTTAACACTCTGGAGCTACTGTGGGCAGAATCACCGTCCTGACTGCAAAACTGCACATGAAGGTATGCATATAGCAAAGGTTTAAGACAAACCCCTCAGTCTTCAAAATCCGCAATAAGAATAAAACCTCCTGTGCTGAAATGAATTCCATGGGGCCTCTTCCACTACTGCCACGTCCAGAAAATTTTATTTACATTTTTTATTTATTTTGCATTTCTTTTGGGAAGGTTCCTTGAAAAGGTTTCAAGATGACCAGATGACTGAATGAGACATCCATTATCACAGCTGACCCCACCACTTCACGGCAAGCCAAGACCAAGCTTCTAGAAAAGTAAAGGTGATTGCCATTGTAGGGAGAAGGAAAAACCAATATTAGTCCTATTAAATGTTCGCTTTGGTATTAAATATGATCATGTAGGAGAAGACTCCAATTCTGGAGCAAAGGCTGAGGATTATTTATAGTGGATTTTGTCTTTTCTCCAGTAGCTCCAAGGTTTGCAGTTAACAAAAACATTTAGCAACAAAGAACTGTCTGAAGGGAGACTATTGACACAAACAGTTCTTCCTGTGGTTAAGATCCAGTAATAACATATTTGAATCTTGTAAGGCGTGGAAGGCCTCACCCTTCTGCTGCTGAAAAGCTCACTGCTTTTGAACTGAAGATTGTAACTATTTTTTAGTCCTTGCCAGGGGTGCCCAAGGACTGGAGCCTTTATGATCTCTTACCAGCTATTATAATGGCTATGAAGCAAGACACACAAAGTACAACTGCAGTAAGTTAGAGTAAGCCCTGGGCTCTTTCTAACCAGGGAATCAGCCCTTGAACTAGGATGGCCAGTTCCAGTAAAAGAACAATCTGACAGTGAGCCACCCTAATCTGAAGGCTAACCAATGATTACGCTCACTTAAACCAGCTGGTTTCTTTAAAACTTTCTTTACCTACAAGGCCCATGGCTATTTCCATTTCTTAAATTATGCCTTCTACAAACTTCCTCATGGAATCCCTCCTGAACTACCACAGCATACCCAAAGAGGAGAGAATGGATAGATGGAAGATGATTCTCCATTATACCTATCAAGAGAAAACACCATACTTTCTCCAGAAAAAAAAACAAACCCCACAACTCTTCTATGAGGTATTACTGTAAGCTAAGCCATAATAACGTATTTTCAATAGCATCCCAGAGGCTCCAAGGAGATACTCCTTGACAAAACCGCTTCGGCACAGATGGCTGGGACACAACTACTACTGAAGAGTAGTCAGTAATCAAAGAGTTTGCAATGGCATAGAGGATCAGGGAGTAGCCACTCCCAAGACAGAAGGTCCCAGGGCTCTGAGCACAGCAGCCGGGTGCACAGCTGGTGCCAGGGTGGCCAGCAGGGCAAAGTGGGTCTGTAATTTAAAGAAGACAATCTCATTTAACAAATATGACTGTCGATAAGGCAGAAGTCTGATGACCCTTTTGTCCATCTGAAGGTATCAGGGACCAAAATCCATTTCCCCACAGGTGCTCCTTCCAGTAGATGCTTGTGGAGAAGCCGTGCTAACACGAGAGAGCAAACTTCCAGGTAGAATTTGAGCATTCTGCAGCTCAAAGCAAGAAAGTGAACGGAAAGGGTTCAGATCTCATGATTCTGGGTATGAGGGGATGCTGCCTCACTCTCCTGGTGAAAGAGGGGCTCCAGACCATCTTCTACCTTTTGAAAATGTACTGACAGAACAAAATCTGAGCAAAAGTTTTTCTCCAAAGCCAAGTGGGAACTGAGTCTGCATGTTATTACCCACAAGACAAAGTCTCAGATGTGGCAAAGCTGGCTTCTAGCATGACCTTGTTGTCTGTGCACAGTGGCACAAACCTGGATACTGACCATCTCAGATAGTATACTTGGCTCTAGCAAAAACAAAGTGCAAAAGTAAGGCATCTGCTTACCTCTATTCTGTCTTGCTACTATAGACGGTGGTAAAAATGGTAACAAAATGATATGCCTGCTCATATTTTAATGCCCATGGAAGATACGCATGTACAGGAGGAAGAGGCCGTAAGTCCTGTTTGATACTACTCTCCATAGATTACACATGAGAAATCACAGCCCCAGGTATGACCCTCTGTGAAAACTGCACTTGATGCAGAAGGCAACACCAGGAAACAGGGCAGTCACATGGCTCCCAACTCTAAGGACAAACTTCAAAGGACAGAGCACACCAAATGGGAACAACCGCAGAAGAAATCAAGAATTGTCCGCTGGAGACACCAGCAGGATTACAGTCAGGCTCTCCTGACAGGACACCCACCTCTCCAAGAGAAGCAGACTGGGAACTCTTCCTGATGGGATTTTCATCTGGAAAAAACTCCTGCCGGGCCCGACGACCCATCTTTAGTACCTGTAGTGCAGGAGGAAACGCGAAGGAGCAAAGGGCACATGGTTACTGACAAAAGCCCCTTCAAAGCGGGGAACACCGCAAGCAGCAGCTCCGCCGTCACGCTGTGCCGTGAAACCAGGCACATTCCCCCAGGTAGTGCTAAAGCACTGCAGCGGCATGGTTACGCCACAGCCAGCCCCAGCCCGCGGCCGGTGCGCGGGCTGCTCAGCCCTGCCTGCTGCATGCTCCCACCGCCCAGCCCCACGGCGGTACCCACGGGCAGCCCGGGCAGGTCTCCCGCCACGCGGCCGACGCCCCTTCCCCGCCTCCGCCGCTGCGCTGCGGGCACCACCGGCCCCGAGCCCGCCTCAGCCGCGCTCGCCCCGCTCTCGTGCGAGAGGGCCGCGGTTACAGAGCGCGGGGCCCCTTCTCAGAGAGACCGGGGCCCGGTCCTGAGGTGGCCGCTCGCGCCTCGCGACCACTAACAGCCAGCTCGCACCGCGGGCCGCAGAGCAGCCCCGCCGCGGCCCGGGCCCGCTCACCTCGGCAACAACCCCCCGCCGCGGCGCCTCCGCTCTCTCCGGCTCAGCCTCCATCCGCCGCCGCAGCCACCGCAGCCACCGCCGCCACCGGTGCTTCCGGCGGACAGCCCGCCCCAGCAACCGCCACCCTCGGCGGCCGCGCCGCCGGCCCACGCCATGCCGCGGGTCCGGTCCGCGCTGGGCTTGCCCCTTTAAACACTGCGCCAGCCCCGGGTGCCATCCACACGGAACCCGGCCTGTGCCCATGGGCGCCCCTCCCGGCCCCTCGGGGCAGCCCGGGGCCTGGCCCAGGAGCCGGAGGCAGCGGGCAGTCTGCACACCTCGTAAAGACTGGCTCATTACCGGCTGGGTGTTCTGCCAAGCTGCCGTCGGAGTACTGCCACGATCGGTGCTCCTGGTAGCCATATAAATATCCAGCTCCGTTAGCAGTCTTAAAATCTTGGCCTGACTAACAGTGACAGCGGTGCTACAGCTTCTCAGCACAATGCATCATGTAAGTACTCTTTTATCAGGTTTTAATTTCATATGCAGTAGGGGCAGGGTAAAAACTGCCTTGACACTCTGTCTTCTCCAGCTCTTTACTGTATTAGTCAGGTTCCCACTAAGGCAGATAATCCCAGCCTTGTAGATCTGGCTCCTCACAGAGTGGTTTTGCCAAGTCTCCTGATTGCTTCTGACGCTCTTCCCAATTCTGTCTAGCTCTAACACTGCTTTCCAGATGGGGCAGCTGGTCCCCAGAGCACTCAGTGGAGGGATGAAATATAAGCTCAGCGATCATTACACGTATGCCTCTCCGGCTCAGTTGTGCAGAGATTTCCATCAAGCTGCATAAAACAACCGCTGGTCCCTTTCTTGGCTGGACAGATGCATAGATTAATTGTAAGTAGATCTGGGTTTAGCTCCACATGTTAAATAAACACTTCTTTCTCCAGTGCTTTATCCATTTGCCTCTATTATTTTTCTGACACCTGACATTCCTTACGATCTTCACCCATCCTCATTAGCCTTAAATAATTGTAACCCGTTTATTCATCTGCTACACTCAACAACTGTAGCACACCACAGACTACACTGTTACTACTGTGCCATGAGGAAAATTGACTACATCACCCTAAAGTTTTCAGCTGTCCAGAACACCTTCCACTAAAGGCCCCACATCTCACTCCATACCTGCTTAGCTTTAGTAGAAGTTCATGGACTGGGTGAGGAACTTTAAGATGTCTAAATAAATTGTGTCAAATAATTCTCCTTTTTTCCATTCCTTACTGACATTTTCAAGTAGTTGCGCTATGACTGTGATGATCTAAGGATTAAGTGAAATAAGATTTGTGGGCAGAGGTAATAATTTTTTATTAGACCAACTGATACAGCTGAAAAAAACATACAAGAAGTGTTTCTGTGCCTGAAAGCTTATCTGTTTTTTCCAGCTACATAATAAAATAGTAAATGGTCTAATAAAAGATACTATCTCCCTTTACAAACCTTGACATGTTCAAGGAATTTGGTAAGTGAGATGTGATTTTCCTTTTTTGAAGCCAGGCTGGTTAGGCTGTATGAAGTTATGATCTTCAAGATACTTTGTTCTTCTCTTCAGATTCAAGTATTCATGAGGTAGAGAGGGCAGTTTTCATCTCGCCATGTGCTTTACCACCAGGGCCATGGGGATATGTCCCTGCATTTCCTAGTTCCCATCTGCTCCTCAGAGGAGCTGCCACAACAGCGCAGCTCTATATATACTAATAGGCAGAGGGGACTACAGCTGCAAGGTTGTAGTAGCTGCTGCAGGATGTCCAACTACAAATATACACTTACAACTGACCTTCTTAATGGGAAAAAGAGCATCCTTAGAGCAGTGTGATAGCATCCAGGGCAGTGTATGCTGAAGCAGGAGGGCAGGAACCCTTGGTTTAGGAGTGCGCTGCCAGCTGTGTCCCCAGGCAGTAAGCTGGCAGGGTGTTCCTTCCAGAGGCAAGGTAGGAACCAGTACCAGGTGCCACCCTGGACAGACAGACCACAAAGCAGCAAGACAAGTGGGTTCACTTGTTTGGAACTGACTCCCCAAGTTCCTCCTCGTCGTTCCCCAGGGTCCCCATCCCAGACACCACCCCACTAACACATCCCAGCTTTTCCCCCAAGACACGCTATGCTGCTTGCTGCCCGCCTCTGTGACAGGAATCTCAGGCCAGTTGGAGGAGTGTGATGGCCACATGCAGGAAAGAAAATGTTTAGGCATTTAGGGAGTCAAAACTTGCCTCAGACCTTTGACTTCTGACTTCAGGGATACTTGATGAAAGAGAATAGCAGACATGCAGAAAGAATGGAACCTAAAATCTGTTTTGCCTTGAGTCCCTCTATACTCTTCCACTAATTCGAATCAGATTTGTCACCCACCCTGACACACTTTTGCCTGCTTGGGGAGAGCAACAATGGAAAAAAATGTTTTCATCCATCATTTCATGAGGTGGATAAAATGGATCTCACTTGCTTTATATATTGGGGTTACCTTTTTTGAACAGATTAATTCTCCTCTGCCCCACTGGTGACACCACAGGCAGCACTTGATCCTGAGCCTAGAGCAGTCCCACTCAGCTGAGGAGAAGACAGTTAACAGAACAAATGTCTGGTGCTGCTGTGGCTGTCTAAAGCCATTTTCTGTGCCTGCTTCCTTTCTTGTCCGGATCCGTAGTGCCAGGGTTTCTCTTTCCCAGTTTCAGGTGTATTCTCAGCTCTCAGCCTGCCTTACTTGTTCAGTTTTTCAACTTACTGTTTCAGTTATTCTGTTCAGTGAGTTTGCCTCACTGTAAATCACAGCACTGCCACCCCCTCTCATCCAAACAGTGAGAACTACGCAGGCATTTCTTTCACAGACAAGTTCTTACACCTAAGCATGGACTCTCTCCGTCTGGTTTCAACCCAAACATGGTCACGCAGAATAGGACTAACAGGGTCCACTACTAGTGCTGTTTGCTGTTGATTACTCCTGGACTGGACCTGTGAATAGAGCTTGTGTCTGATCCTCCTGCTATCTGAGAGAAAGCCGGGAGAGTCTGGGAAAGCAATCACACTTGAGCACTCCCACATGCTCCTAGTCCTAGACCACCTTTAGAGCAAGGGTATACATACATAGTTAAAGCTGCAGCAATGGTGGAAAGCCCACATGGTAGCACTACTGTGAGAGAAAACAATGATCACCTTATTCAGAGCAGCTGAAGGTTTTGTTAAGCAGCAGTAGGATTTATGGGATGCAGGGCAGTTCCAGTAGCAAGCAGTGACACAGCGCTGTGCCTTTCTTCCTCACCCAGTCTTCACATCAGGCGGACAGCCAGACTCCTAATTTCGACATGGGCCAGTTCATTGAAAACATTAAGCTTCCACTGGGAAGCAGAGCATTCAGGAAGGACTGCTGCTGTAGCTTGCTCCACACTAGTAGCACACTGGCACCACCAAGCATGTCAGTGTGATTTTTCTGCAACTTTTTTCTCCACACACCTCGAAGTATTTGCTCCATCTCTAAGGTCTTTGGAGGGGGGAAACAACTGCAAATATTCTGTTATTTATGTGGGTTCCAGGACAAAATCTCCTGATAACTGCAAAGCTTCAAACAGGAGGTTCCTCCCTCTTGAAGGTGGAAGGGGCTTTGGTAGGCAGAAAAGGCCCACACATTTGCATCTCTTGATCTCCATGAGAACAGATGCTGTTTGGCTTACATCAGCCCCAAGTTCAGGCTGTCAAACCCCAGCCAGTGTTGCCAAGGGTGAAATACTTCCTGCAATACTCACACATTCAGTAGCCCTGCCGGGCTGTCCCTCAGCCCAGCTGGATTCCAGTGTCCAAGATGAGCAACCTGTTAGAGACTGCTGCTTGCAGCCACCAGTGGCGGTTCCAGCACATGTCAGACTGTGGAGCTTTCCCACCTCCTTAGCTGAGAGAGCAATGCCCAGAGCAGAAACTGAACAGCCTAATACTGGAACCTGCATCACACTGACATCCTTCTCCACTGTTATTTCCAAGCAGTAAGTCCCTGCTGCCAACTTGCAACAGAAAAGTCTGCTCTCAGCTATCAACAACATAACCTTACATTTTGTACTATTGCATTTCATCCCACTTCTACAGTCTCAGCCATCAAAATTGCCTACTTGCTCCTATAGGATATCCCAGCCCTCCCCTGTATTGACAATGCCTGCCAAATTTGCATCAGCAGCCAATTTCATTAATACATCCATTTCAGTGTGCCAAGATCATTAATGAAAACTAGGCCCAGAACCAGCCACTGAGGAACTCTATAATCTCTCATAATTCCTGTGCTTATCTCCATCTTAACTAATAATTCACCATGCAGCACTGTAGCAAATGGATTACTGAAGTCCAAAGCAATCAGTTCCACTGCATTTAGTGTGACCTCCAACCTGATGCAGGATAGAGGAGGTCCCAGAGCAGAAAAGCATCTAGAATCCATTTTAGATATGCTTGGGGAGCTCTAGAAATATCCATCCCGATCTACATAAAAATATTCCATGGATACCTAATAGAAGCCCTCAGACTTTGCATCTTACTCCAAGTCGTGGTTCGTCTGACATCATCTTAGGGCCACTAGATCTTGTTACATCTTTGTCTGCACCATCAAGGAACTCTGATTCCTTTTCCCCAAGCAAAGCACACACGAACTGTGAGCAGCTCACCATTTGGTCTCCTCAGAGCTGCAGGGAATGGGCTCATCACGCATCAAGCACCCTGAGCTGCCCTATGGATTTCCTCTGAGTCTCTTACACACTCCATGTCGTCATGAAGGCTCCCAGAAGCCCTGCTGGTGTTTCCAGCCCCTAGGGCACACCTCTCCAGAGCACAAAGCCCCCAAGACTTGCTTCTGCAGAGAGCTATGCCCAGCTCCTGCCTTACCCACAGCCCTGCAGCAGCTGTCCCTGTCGCACCTTCCCAGCAGCACAGTCAGCCTGAACTTCCTGGCTTCTTCTGCAGCAAAACAGCCAGTGCTGCCCCGGGGCTGTGCAGGGTCAGGAAGCCACAAAGCCACCATCCTGCCCCAGAACACTGGGTGTTCAGCTCCCCCTCTGCAGGCCCCAGGAGAAGGGCTGGGTGATAGGGTGGAGAGTCACTGTGTGCCTGGGGCAGGGTCTAGGTCAAGGCAGAAGGGAGCTCGCTACAGGGACCGGGAGCCCCTGGGCTTCAGGGCAGCTGGCGCAGGTGTAGCCTGGGACAAGGAGGAGGAAGGCTTAGTATATGGTAGGTGCGTGTCCCAGACAGGAGCCTGTACAGGCCCAGGTCATGGACCTGTCTCGGTGCTTTGTCAGCCATAGAATCATAAAATCAACTAGGTTGAAAAAGACCTTGAAGATCATCAAGTCCAGCCATTACCCCAGCACTGCCAAGTCCACCATATCACAGAGTGCCTCATCTACACATTGTTCGAGCACTTCCAGGGATGTTGATTCCACCCCTTCCCTGGGCAGCCTGTTCCAATGCCTGACCACCCTCTCCATTATGGAATTTCTCCTAATATCGAATCAAAACCTCCCCTGGTGCAGCCTGAGGCTGCTACCTCTAGTCCTATCGCTTGTTACTTGGAAAAAGAGACCGACCCCCACCTCACTACAACCTGCTTTTAGGTAGTTGTAGAGTGCAGTAAGCTCCCCGCCGAGGCAGTGGGTGCCTGCCCTTCCCCTCACCGCGGCCTGCCATGCTGGGGACTCCTCTGCACTACAGTGGCCACCTGCCTCCAGGGCCTCACGGCTTTACCCTGCCTGCCCGCTGTCTCCCCTCGGGCCCGGGACTCACGAGGCCGCCGCAGACCCTTGCCCGCCCCCCGCGCCCTCCCTCCCTCGGAAAGCACGGCATCAGGAAACTATTCGGGGTATTTTTAGCGGCTTTTAACGCGATTTCGCAGCTGGAAACGGGCGGAGCCTCCTTACGCTGCTCTCCAGCCAGCGCCGGACCACCGCGAAGGGCCCAGCCGCCGTCGCCTTGCACCGCAGCTGCGGCTGCCAGCAGGGGGCGCCCTCACGCCGCCGCGGCGACGGTGCAGAGGCCACGTCGGAGGGCGCGCGGGGCCGGCCCGCAGCGGAGGGGCCCAGCCCCGGGGCGAGAGGGTCTGGCTGCGGGGCCTCGCAGTTGGGGGGGGGAGGTAGCGGCGGCGGAGGAGGAGGGCGGGCGGCGGTGGGTGCGCTGCTGCTGAAGCCATCAGCGCGGTGCTGCGGGCGAAGGCCGGGCTTCGAGCTCCCTCCCCCGTCCGAGCCCCGTCCCGGGGACGTCATGGGAGGGAGGTATAAAATTTAAGCGGCGAGGCCGTGGGAGACGCAGTGTGCGCGGGAGGGGCGGCGCGGCGCGGTTCGGTGCGGTGCGCGGCCGGGGCACAGCGGGTGGCCCGGCGGCGCTGCTCCCGGCTGCGCGGAGAGCGCCGTGGTGCCGCGCTCCCGGCCGCGGGGGGTCAGGCACCGGGCGATGTAGGACACGGGGCCCGGCGGAGGGATGAATGGTGCAGCGAGAGGGGCGGGCGCGGCGCTCCCCCCGCGGCGGCGGGGCGGCGCGGGCCGCTGACACGTGCGGCGGCGGGGCGCCCCCGGCTCCGCGGGACGCGGGGCGGCGCATGGGGAAGGAGCCCGGCGCGGCGAGGCACGGCGCCTGCCGCTTCTCCTTGCGGAGCGCTGCCAGCTCTTCCTGGAAGTCCTGAGTCGCGCACGGCGCAGTGAGTTCATGCACCCCCTCGCCAAACCTCAGCCTGCGGGATCTGGGGAGGCTGCTGCCAGCACACCGCCCGGTCCCCCGCGCCCGCTCGCCGCCGCCCGGGGGCCGCTCCCGGGGGCCCCCGCTGCCGCTCCCTCACACATGAAGATGTACGTGCAAAGGGCTCTGGTGCTGCTCTGCCTGCTGAGCTTCGCCACTGTGAGCCTTTCGCTGTCCTCCTGCACCACCTTGGATCTGGACCACATCAAGAAAAAGAGGGTTGAAGCCATCCGGGGCCAGATCCTGAGCAAGCTGCGGCTCACCAGTCCCCCGGAGACCGTCGGGCCCGCCCATGTGCCCTACCAGATCCTGGCCCTCTATAACAGCACCCGGGAGCTGCTAGAAGAGATGGAGGAGGAGAAGGAGGAGAGCTGCTCGCAGGACAACACCGAATCCGAATACTATGCCAAAGAGATTCATAAATTTGACATGATCCAGGGCCTCCCCGAGCACAGTAAGTGCTGGGCTCCCCCCGCGCCGGCCGGGGTGCCGCGCCCGCGAGGCAGCCTGCCCGGGATCCCGGCAGCGGAGGAGGGGGGGCCGAGGGGCGCCGGGCCCCCGCAGGAGGGGCCGCTTTCCCGGCGGGGCTGGAGCGTGAAGGGAGGGGGCCGCTGGGGGTCTGGAGGGGGCTTCTCCGCCTCCCCGCGGAGGCAAGCGCGGACGGGGGGTGCGCAGCCCTGCCCGTGCCAGGCGGGGGAGCCCCAGGGCGGCGGACGCGGGGCACCGGCAGGACGGCGCGGGTCTGGGGGCGGGAGCTGCCCCTGCGCAGGTTGCGGGTCCGGGGGCAGCATCGGCCCAGGCGTCAGGCGGAAGCGGCGGGGCGAGCCAGTGTGTGGAGCCCGGACATGTGCGGGATGCGGCGGTGGGATGCAGCTTGAGTGTGGAGTGAACGCAGCGCACTGGACTGGGAGAAGGTGCGGGTCTCGTGCTTAGTGACGGGCCGATAGAGACGGACTCCTCCCTGCCGAAGCTCCAGCGCCTGCCTCAGAGATACTGGCAACTTGCTCGGTCTGTGCAGCACTCGCAACTGTGCGTAGAGAAGGGGTTGGGGGAGCACTTGCTGAAGAGGCTGCTGACTGGAGTTACACTGTCGAGAGTGTTACTCGGGTAGTGTGAGGCTGCAGAGAGTGAGTAGAAGATAACAGGGATGCTGAGCAGGTGCAGAGCAGACAGTGATGCCAAGGGGACCCCAAGAGAATGCAGGCAAGAAGGAAACATGACAGATGTTGAGCAGGTGCAGAACAGATGATGAGCAGGCCCAGATGCGGACACTAAACAGATTCAGGTGCAAAAGCTGAGCAAATGCAGATGCGAAGACAGAGACTGAACAGACATGAACCCTAAGCAGACTGCAGGTGCTGAGCACATGCAGGCAGAAGCAAACCTTTCAGTCTGTGCTTAGGTTGGAAGATGTTGGCAGGCGTGCAGTCATACCAGTATGGGGTATCCTCCCATGATGTAGTGCAGTCTTGGGGACAAGATTTGAATGCTAGCAGTTCTGGAAAGGAGCTGTGACTTGGTGCAGGCAGCCTCAGAATGCATTTACTCTGCCAGGTTTATGTTAATCTTGACATATGATGAGCTGGAATAAGAGTTACAGTGTGGTAATGCAACAAATTTCACTTAATCTCTAGCAGACTGCACTCTGTATGGTTATATGATTAGCTTTTAGCTCAGGAGACACCAAGACCTGAGGAACAGAAGGTGCATGGAGTGCAGCAGCTTACCCGTATTTCAGCATTTTTGACCTACTGAAGTGTCATTTGGGAAATTCTAAAAATATACGGGAAACCGAGTGTATGTGAAAAATAGTACAGCCTCACTGTGAACCAGTGTGTCCTGGGGAAGGAGTGGGGAAAGCACAGCAGCAGGAAATGAAGTCAGAGGAGTTGATTTGGATAAAGCAGAGAGGGAAGAGGGATGAAGTTGTGGTGCATGAGAAGGAACAGTGAGGAGGGACTGTGGGTTGGGGAAGATTCCTATGGAAATGAATGAACCTGTCCCTGTAGGACACTGGGGCAAGGCGCTGAGCAGTGGCTTCAAAAGACCCAAGTAGTGCTGAGATTGAATTCCTGGGAGTGGGCAGCACAGATGCTACCATCAGGGAAAGAGGGAGCTTTGGAGTTGGGTCACAGTGGGAGAGATGCGCTGCACAGTCTGTGGTGTCAGGAGACATGCTCTTTTTGAAACCTGGTCAGTTTCATCGCTTGCACTGCGGCTGAATCTGGCCCTGTGTCTTCAGAAGTGGCCGATGTTCAACTTTCCCATGGCTCTGTCCCTGTGCCAGGTGGTGATCTCAGAGCACGCGCTGAGCCAGGGGCAGCCTCCTCTGGGGGGAAGGGGAGGACTGCTCCATTGAAGGAACTGCAAGGATGAGACAGACAAGTCTGAAGCGTGTGTGCACGCACACTTGCATACACACAAACTGTTCTAGCTTCAAACTATTAGTCAAGCAGCTCACTGGCTCAAATAACTCATCCTTCTCAAAGACTTCAGGGCCAAATGTCAAAAGAGCTGAGGAGCAAAAATAGCATGGAGAGCCCCATCCTTCTAGGAAGGAAGGATATTCAGGACCAGGTTCCCCATCCCTGCTTTGAGCTGTTGGGTGACTTACAGAACGGTCCTTCTGCTGCGCCTCTTGGGCTCATTTCCTGAATTACAGGGGACTTTCTTTCTGAGAATAACTCTGTCTTCACCAGCCATTCAGTTCAAGGTTCTCCTAAAACTCATGGGCATTCAGTCCCCCTTAAGCGCTGATTTGGTTAGGTTGAAATTCAGAGAGCATCTGCAGTGGTCCTGCAAATGGTTTTGCTGACCTTCCTGGGGAAAACCAGATGCCATTTTCCAACCAGCTTGAGAGGCAGAGCAATTAAAACCGTGGGTCACTGGGGCCAAGCATTTCTTCCCTCCAAACGTGCCACCTGCAAAGTTCCAGAAGAATCAATATTTTTTAATCCAAAGTTACGCAGCTTTGGCATGGAACACCTTGAAGTTGCAGTGGTGTACTGTAGAGTGAAGCACTACCTGCTCACAGACAGCCTACTCTTCCTTGACATCAAACTCTGATGGCACAGCCATCAGCCTTCTTGGGGCTTGCCCAGGAACAGCAGCTGTGCAGGATGGGCAGCACATGGAGAAGCTGCACCTCACTGAAAGCGGTGGCAGGAAAAAGGAAGATCCCAAACGAACCTGCTCTCTGTAACACATTGTCCACACTAAGAGGCTACTGGTCTCATTGTCTGTGCAGTCAACAGCGCTGGGCTGTCTGGGTTCCACACTAATAGCAGGGTCTGATGGTGAGGATACATCCTGTCTGTGAGACACAGCCTGGCATGGGTACACAGTGTGTCACAGATTCCCTGTCTTCAGGCTCAGTTACTGCCACTGAGTGATGTGGACTGGGAAGAGCTTGCAGGAGTACTGTCTCCAGGCTTTGCTCCATGCTGGTAGGTGGAAGGTGGGCACATCTGGATTCCAGCATGATTAACACACCTGAGCTGGGACTGCACCAAGTTCCCTGAAAAAATCCCCTCGCCTTCTTTGTGTGTGCCCTCTTGCAGAAAGTACTCTGCCCCAGAGCAGTCAGCTTCCTGGGTGTGCGACCTGTATCATGGACACCCTGCTGTGAGAAGCCGGCACCAACTACACAGCGTTCACAGTGAAACACAGAATGCATGTCCATCTCCCCATCACAAAGGGCTTGTTCCCAAGGGTATGAAGGGAACACAAAACTTCTTAGGAAGGACAACTATTACTGTTTCCACTAGAAAGGTCTCCCAAGACACCTGCACCTTGCTGGTGAAGTAAGTAGGTAGAAGGCAATATGGGGACAGCAAGGAAAATATAGCAGATACAGTAATTTCTTACCACCATGGCTGCCTAACAGCCATAAAGTTAAGAATAAACAAAAATTTATTTTGTTTCTCATCTGCACTGTGGTGCGGGGCTGAATCTGCAGCCTCTGAACAGATTGTCAGATAAAGCACTACTGCTGCAGATACTAGGCTAGGCTGACCACTGGTCTGATCTAGAAAGGCATTTCTGATTAAGGCATTACTGGCACATCCCGCATGGACAGGCAGCCAGGTGTGAAATGGAAGGGCAGGCTATTAACAGCACTATTAATAGGGCTAGGACTGCAAAACAGCTTAAGGAGGGGTATTAAAACCCAGTATCTACCTAAGTCTAGGATGCAGAACAGTTACCAGTGTTAGGCTTCAGCTAGGAAGCCTTTGGACAGTTGATGAGATCAGAGTTTGGGTTTTCTGCTGTGCTTTTCTGTGGCATAAAACCTAGAACTGGTCACAGTGGTGGAGTCCCCACAGTGGGCGTCCTCTCATGGCTATGTACCATTCGCACTGCAGGGTTGTTGAGCTGAGCATATCAGCTCATGGCTGCAGTGGGATCTGGTCTCCTGGGACTACTGAACATCCATCTCTTCAATAGCAGCCAGAGACTTTCCTGTGTGGGAAGCTATTCAATCAGTGGCACGAATGACAACACCCCCCACCTCCATTTGAAGCCCAGTGTGAGCTTTAGCTTTAGCTTACTGAATAAAATTGTAGCTCCCAAAGAATACATCTTTGTAAATTAGCCCCAGAAAGCAACCTTCATCTTCATAGACATGACTCTGGAAGTGCAACAGTGTTGCTCAAACCAGAACCTGGCGTGGGACGTGAACCTTGGTGCTCAGGTGCTGTTTCGCTGGAGAGACAGTAATGTTTCTGTAGGGAGGGGCTGGCTTCAGTAATCAACTGGAAAGTTGCTTCAGTTGGGGTTTCTAGCCCATTTGTCACAGGCTGGAACTGTGGCTGAGAACAGGGGATAGTTTTTCTTTCTGTTTTTTTGTTAAAAAAACAACTATCAGCTGACAGGAGCCTCATGTTGCACTGGACAACAGTCAAAGTGTGTATGAGAGGGCTGCAGACAATCCTGCATGTGGGCATAGAGCAGGAGCTGCTGTGTCTTGTCTGCAGGAAGCCGTAATGATGCTAGAGCCTTGGAAGACTAACAGAGGTCAATAGGAGAGGAACAACAAAGATTTTTCTATGGGATCAAAACGGTCCCATTGAAGAGAAGCTTATTTTCTCGTGAAGACTCTGTTTTGGACCTCATAGCTTTTACCTGCTCTTTTTCGGGGCATCTGTGAAAGGTATTTTTCTGTTCAGTGGGCATACATCGACACACAGAACATTTCTTCTTCATATGTCCAATCTCCGCAGGTCTCTCAGCACTGTTACTCTGTCCTTGAAGAACTCTGTATCTGGTACTATTCATGAATTCCTTCTCCAGGTTATGAGTTAGAACTGATCTTAAAACTCACGTTCTTCCATACACACTCAGTGGTCACTGCCCTGAATTATCTTCCATGCCTCATGCTTTGTGGACACTTGGCTGGCTTTCACTATAGGAGACAATGACAGGGTTTGTAAAACTAGGATTCAATGGCAATGGGATCACCCTGACATCATGTCTCCAGGATGATCAATCACGCCATCATCCCTATTATGAATGGGCCCACTAGCTGCAAATATTGTTTAAATATTTGGGATCCCCCCTATGACCTATGGTTCTCAGTCTTTCCGTCTTTCTTTCTCCTAGATGAGTTGGGCATTTGTCCAAAAGGTGTCACCTCCAATGTGTTCCGCTTTAATGTGTCCTCGGCAGAGAAGAACAGCACCAACTTGTTCCGGGCCGAGTTTCGGGTGCTGCGTGTACCCAACCCAAGTTCCAAACGCAGTGAGCAGCGCATTGAGCTGTTCCAGGTGAGTATTCTCACTTTCCCTTGTGCCTGAGCCCATTGTAGCTTGGCTCCTTTATGCCTGCCTCAGTTGATATGTGCAGGGCCACAGAAGACAGGAGAGACTGCATGCCGTACCCCAGGCTTCTTCCAGCATATGCAGTGATACAGTCACCTTTCTTTCCTTTTACAGCGTGGTGCTGTCCTTTCCCCACTCACATTGGCTGGCTGCTCTGGGCACTCTGGCATAGGGCCCACTGCAGCTTTTGCTGCACTGAGCTGGGGGTTGGAAAGGGAACCTCTCACCACTGGAGCAGTCCTGACCTTTGTGTCACATCTGCTGCCTAGGTCCCTTGGCAGTTTTGTTCCTTTGACTGTTGCAGTACAGTTGGTGCTAATCCAATGGGTGGAGCTCGCTGTCTTGTCACTGATTTACTGGAAAAATAATGCTTGCTTTCAAAGTTCCTTCAGCAGCAGCTCCTCAGGGGCACCATTCATGGCATCAGTACTTATCTGTAGATTGGTTTGAACTCATGGACTCCCCTGGCAGAATAAGGTCTGATTCAGGTTTCAAAGTGGTCTTAGGTTGGCCTGGACCACCCAGCTAATGGTAGAGTCCAACATCCAGGTGGCACATTCCAGCAGGCTAATGTCTGCTTTGCAGTAAAAGCACAGCTATAATTGCCCTATGGCTGGTAGCTTTTGAGGGCTTCCTGGAATTCAGCTTCAAAGGTCAGAGCAATTCTCCTCCAGATGACACAACTGATAAAGAGGCAATCCCAGAGCTTCTCCATAGGTTTGGTGCTCTGTGCAGTGAACTTGGGGTCCTGCAGGAAGGAACACTTTGCACAGGCTGTGGCTGTTTGGAAGCAGGAAGGGATGTCAGAGGACGGGGAGAGGTCTCCAAACCTGGTCAATGTGGGTGTGCTTTGATAGGAGTTGAAGAGTACCAGACACATGAAAACACCATAGTGTAGGACTCAGTAGGCTCGCTGGGCCTGTGGCATGATGCTCTATTGCCCACTGCTGGGTAACTCTGGAGTCCAGATTGGTTGTGAAGTATGTCCTCTCACCTGTGCCAGCGTATTCCTGGTGTCTCATTTGCCAGGACCAATCTTCTGATTTAGGTTTTAGCAAGCTGTGGAAAAACTAAAGGCCAAAGCCTGTACCTTCCATATGCGCGACACTGGCTGATTCTCTCTACCACTCCTTTTCCTGCAGATCCTTCGGCCGGATGAGCACATAGCAAAGCAGCGCTACCTCAGTGGCAGAAATGTGCAGACACGGGGCTCCCCTGAGTGGCTGTCCTTCGATGTCACCGAGACTGTGCGTGAGTGGCTTCTGCACAGAGGTAGGGGTCTTAGCTGGACCGTTTGTTGAGGCATCCATAGAAATGTGGATCAGTGTTGACAGGAATATTGCTCTACTCCCCTTTCTGCAGGAGCTTGGTTCACATAGAGAGCAGCTCCTTTCAGTCTGAGAACAAACTTTCCCCCAGAGAGCTACCTCAGTGCGTGAGGTTTGCTAGATTCCCAGCTCTGTCCTGGAGTCCCCACTGTGTAGCTCTGTGGGCTGAGTCAGAATGAGGATTCATCCTCTGAAGGAGGAAATTGTTTTCACTAAGACATGCTGGAACTTCTTTTTGTTCTTCGATTCTAAGCCCAGAGGGGACACCTCTGCTTGTCTAAACTATGATCTGTAATACATAAAAAAATCAGACTTGCTCTGGTTTAATTTTCATGTGGAATAAAGCAAATCTAATAGGGAAAAAAACAGCAAGAATCCCAGTTTCTTTAGCTGTTTACAGCTTGTCATGTGTAAAGGCGAGGAAATACCAGAGCCTGACACATCTAGACAGATGGGGGTTTTAGCACTGCAGAGAATGTACCTCTGCCATCACTGGGCAGCCCAACAGATACTTACAGGTTAGCTCCCCCCAAGAGCACTGACCCCATTTACAGCTGGAGCTTAGGCACCATGACTCACAGCTGGGCTGGTCTTGCAGATAGAAGCTAGGTGCCACTCCAAACTGGAATGCAGGTGCTGGCGAGCAGCTGCTCCTTGAAAGGGTAAGATATGAGCTTGTAAGCTCCCCCTTTTTCAAGCAATCTAAGTTGTGTCCCGATGGCTGGAGTTCAGGGCTAGAACTTCAGGGAGCTCTGGGCAGGCACGCTAGCTGACAAGACATCACAAAGTATACAGTGCTTGAGAAAAAAGGTGCTAGGCACCTCGTCAATGCCCCAGGGAGCCAGATGTTTTAATTCATGGCACAACATAAAAAAGAAGCTTTCATAAGAGTCTTATGTTCCCTTAGTCAGGCCCACACAGCATGACTGGTTCAGGAAGTTATTATGAAAATAGACTTGCCTCTGGAAAGTGTGTGTGACTTAGACCGCTAGCAGTTCAACAAAACAGGAGGCTGCAGCTGCTGAGAAGAATGCTTCCAGTGAAATTACTTGTTCATATCCAACCCACTCATTTTCACATCTCCTTCAGACACTAACCAGAAGCCAGAGAGTAGACAGGTACTGAGGATGGCAATACTGATTTAACACAGACACCGTAAGCCAGCTCTCCTTGAAGCTCACAAATGCTTTTGGATGCTAAATAGCCTAAAAAACATAACCAGAAGCACCCTTCTCACCTGTGCAGGAAACTCCCTTTAGCAAGAGCAAGGCTTTTTGCACAGGTGAAGCCACAAGATTCTGCTTTCCATTCTCCTTTCCAAGGCAGCTTCTGTCCCCAACTCTGATAGCATCCCTGAATTTGAGATTGACCTGCAGTCTAGGAGTTACCACAGTAAGTGTCCTCAGTGAAACATCCCTGCACCAGGAGCTCTCCCAGCTATGGAAGACTGTTTCTCACGGAGTCGTCTTCTTTGCAGAGTCCAACCTTGGCCTGGAAATCAGCATACACTGTCCTTGCCACACTTTTCAGCCCAACGGGGACATCTTGGAGAATTTGCACGAAGTCTTGGAGATCAAGTTCAAAGGTGATGAAGAGCTGGGTTATGAGAGGCTGTTGGGGAAGGAAAAGCCTGGGTATCTAAACTGAAAAACAAGGTCTTGCTTTGCATATTTGAGCATTATACATTGCATAACTTTTGTCTTCAGGCATACACATCACGGTTTGCATGTTGATTATATGGGTACACCTATTTTGTACATAGGTTAGGAATGGAAGAAAGTAAGTGCAGGCTGGGTAGGTTTGCAGGAGTCTCTGCAGAAAGGAGTAATTTTGTATTTCAATGTCTCTCTGGGAAGTGCAGCTTGATGCCTTCTCAGATTTCTATGGAGGCAGTGCTTTCCAGTGAGGGTGACAGAAACACAAGGAAGACAGGCATCATTTGTGAGGTGGCCCAGAGAGTCAGTGGCTTGGATGGCCTAAGAACTAGGAACCTCCTGGCTTGCAGCCCTGGGCTGCAGCCACTGGCCCCCACAGGCTCCATTTCTGAGGCTGTTCTGCAAAGTGCCAGTGATCTGACATCTTCTTTAAACCATTCATCTTCCTGCCTGTCCTGGGACTGAAGCCAGGAGTGAGTGGGATGGATTAATGGCCCCACCACGAGTTTGCAAATGGTAAAACAGGTGGCCCATAAGCCTCTATTTCAGGCCTGCAGCAGTCAGATTCACCAGGACTAAAAGGGTCCCTGTGAGGGAAGAAGTTCCCAGAGTGAGTGGACGTGGTGCCTGAATCCCTTTCAATCTTGTTTAAGGGCAGGTGTGAGAATGTTAAATGCACTGAAAAGTCTTGTTGCAGCCTCCACTTCTACACTGATTTCTTCATTGTGGATCCTCTTTTCTTCTGAAGGCATTGACAGTGAGGACGACTATGGCCGTGGGGACTTGGGGCGCCTGAAGAAGCAGAAAGATTTGCATAATCCCCACCTGATCTTGATGATGTTACCCCCACATCGGCTGGAGAGCCCAGGATTGGGAAGCCAGAGAAAGAAACGGGCTTTGGATACCAACTACTGTTTCCAGTAAGTGAGAATCCTGCCTGGAGTGATGAGGTCCCTCCCATGCCTGAGGTGGGCAAGCCTGGTGAGACTTCATGCCACTGGGAAAGGCAGAGGCCTCCAAGGGGGTTGTGGGTCACCACTGAGCCACAGGGGCCACGTGAGGAGCACAGCACAGCCAGCTGCTTCTTGTGGTGTCCAAGAAGGGGATGCTGGCCAGCACAGCAGAGTTGCTTTGTGTTTCTGGCTGAGCCACTGGATTGAAGTAAACTTGCAAGCAGTTTCCTGGAGCACATCTTGGGCAGGGACCCATGGCAGCACCCTGCTAGCTCCAGGTGCCGGAGAGCAGCCAGGTGCTGCTGCGGGCAAGTGAGGTGCTGCCTCCCTGGGCCAATGGTCAAGCTGCCTGCCAGCAGGCATGAACAGTGCCAGGCTGCTGAGCTGCCCGCCACTGCTCCCCTGTGCTGCTGCTCTGCATGTGGTGCAGGCAAACACCACATCCCACTGGGCACTGCTGGTACAAGTTCTGCTCAGGAAGCGACATCATGCAGTCGCATATAAAGACTCTCTTTAGATTCACTGTGTTTTAATACTGTGTTTCAGGAACCTGGAGGAGAACTGCTGTGTGCGTTCTCTGTACATCGACTTCCGACAGGACCTTGGCTGGAAATGGGTTCACGAGCCTAAGGGCTACTTTGCTAACTTTTGTTCAGGCCCTTGTCCATACCTCCGCAGCGCAGACACCACTCACAGCACGGTACATCCTGTCAGGGCTTGTGACTCTAATTCCCCCTATCTCCCCAAGTGATCAACACCTGGTCTCTTCAAAGCAGCAAAAGCAGTTTGTATCAATACTTGTAAAAAACTGGCCAAGGAAACTGCAGAAGAGCCTAGGTGGTTCAGCAGGGAAAATGTGCATCCTTTTGAGTCAATACTGAGTCACTGGTTCCAGCCAAATGTTGAGGAGGAGGATGCTGTCTCTCAGATAAGATGTGAAATAGCAGGACTGATGGTTTTAGAGTACTTATTTGGTAATGGCCAGAGTATCAACTGAATTGTTTGCATCAAACGTCAACTCTGGCAATTAACTTCTGCCTAAATTTCTCCTGGAGTTTGCACTGGAGGGAGGACTTTTCTACACTCTGTGACAGGTTGTCATGCAAAACTGCTGTGCCATGGCACACAGCTGCCATTTGCCGCCACAGGGGCAGCTGTAGCCTGAAAGTAAAGGGAAATCTGTGTCCATGTCCAAAAGTGAACATATCTATGCCATTAGCTCTCCTTTCTGCACAGGCAGCTGTAGAAATCTCATCTGACGTATGGCAGGGAGAAACCTCCTAGGCAGTGAGATTCACGAGTAAAAACTGGCAGAAAGCAAATGTCCTTAGGTAACCTAGGCATAACTGTTTAACATGAGTACACTAGGCAATCATTAGGAAGAACACTACCTGAGCCTGGCTACTGTGTAGAGTAGAAGAAAATAAAAGCAATAGAAAAGCACAGACATGGGAGAAGTGCCACAGGGAGAAGAGAGACTAAGGAGCAGACAGTCCATTGCTGAGGCAAGAAAAACCAGAGGAAAATCCTGTGCTTCTGTCCACAGAAGGGAAAAGGCAGCAATCCAGACAATGCAGCAGCTCACTAGCAGCTTAGCTTCAGGATTCACTAAAAAAGTTACTAGATTCAGCTGAAGAACAGATAACTAGATGATACTGCAGAAAGGATGCTAACATTTTCTTGAGAGTTTGCACAGCAGCAAGGCTCACTGGAACTCAAGGACTAATGTCAGCAGGAACAGTCTGTGGGAATGAAGGAGTGAACAGATGCTGGGTATTCAGCACAAGACAAAGCACAGGAATGAACAGCTTAGAAAGGGTAATGGGCATGTAGCTTTACCATCTGGTTGTCCTGAGAAGCTCTCTACTAGATAACTGAACTGAATCAGTGTGAGAGAAAGGAGATTTTAGAATGTTCCTAATGTTCTTTCCTTTCTTGAGCAAGAAAGGAAACAATCAAGCGTTAAGGTCAGATGAATTATCCAAGAAAACTTTAGAACAATATAGCTACTGACAGCTTGCTGGCACCACTTAGGAAAAACATGGTGAAAAGATTTCTTACCACTCTTTAACCTACTGTCTGTTGGGTAGAGTGGCCCCAGAGCATGTGGTACCCCTGTAGTACAGCCAGGGGTACTTTGCTCAGTATCTGAGATTGCTGCTGCCAGAATGACTGTGGTTACATGGATCTGGGTGATGGAACAGGATGTTTCCTTAACATTTCTTATCCCCAAAGACAAAGTAGTTATAAAGACAACATACCAGACCCTGTCATTTATACCAGATAAGCACTAATGAGATCACAGTAGTGCAGGTGAGATTATATTTTAGCCCCACAACTCAAGAAATTCTTTACTGCTGAGAAGTGGCCACTTCTGGCAAGAAACATGGCAACTGTTTTGTCGTGGTTACGTGGCTGAAGTGTACAATCATCTGTGGGTTAGGGCCAGCTGGGAGGAGGAATCCAGTGGGGTCCCACAGGACACTTTCCTGGCTCCAGCTTTATAGTGTAATGACTCGGAGAATGCAGTGGAGGGAGAAAGCATCAGACAGTTCAAAGCTGCATGGGAACTGAAGATACACAAGAGGATTGGCATCCATGCAGTGCTATCTAGAGATGTTGGTTGAAATAAGCAGTATTGATGTTCTTTCTTCTGGTTTCTTTAACAAAGCCCAAGACAACATGGCCCCAGGCTGGTTACAGCAGCCTTGTTAAAAGTAAAAATTGTGACGCTATTCACCATGCTAAGTTAGAGATGAAAGGAGACAATATTTGCACTTCTTCAGCCCTTAAGCATCAGCCACAGAGCAAGGCTATTAAAATTAAAAAACATCTTAAGAGTCAGGCCAGGGCAAGTGAGACCCTTTAGAGGCAGACCATAATCAGGAAGTATTGGGGAGGGGAGTACTGGCTGTCTGAGGGAAATACCCTCTGATGAGCGTTGTCGAAACACCTAGAGATCTCTTGGTTTTGCTTGCTATCTTCAACCAGCTTAAATGTATTCCTGACTTTGTCTCACCGCATTTACCTTGTTTCTGCAGGTGCTGGGCTTATACAACACGCTAAACCCTGAGGCATCTGCTTCTCCTTGCTGTGTTCCCCAGGACCTGGAGCCACTCACCATCTTGTACTATGTCGGGAGGACCCCCAAGGTGGAGCAGCTCTCCAACATGGTGGTGAAATCCTGCAAGTGCAGCTGAAAGGCACCCTGGCCCGCCCAAAGCCAAGAGAGAAACTGTTAGCACCCACTCTCCTGCTCCCAGACTAACACAAAAGAAACTGGGGGTCAGAGACTACGCACGCTGAGGGTTGAGTGCCAAACCCTGTCTTAGGGTCTGGCAGCCCTTAGGGATCTCTTCTGGAACATTTCTTGGTCTTGTTGGCGATGTCATGTTCCTTCTGGGAATTACTTTGGTGACACAAAGGCCACACTCTCCAAAGTGGCTGGACAGTTCGTGCAGAAGAAGAGGATTTGAGTGCTGGGTGGTTGAGCGGGGAAAGCGTAGGAATAAGAAAGAGCAAGGTGCAAGGGGAAATGGAAATGGGGATATGTTTTCTGTTCTAGCTTTAGCGATAGTAGGACCTCAGCCCTCCCCGATGACCTGAAGATTTAAATGTTTCCTCTGTAGGAGGAAACCCTGAAAGTTTCTTCAGAGAAAGAAAATGCACCAAGAAGGGAAGCTGCTGAGAGAAAAAATACTCAGAAATAACACTTAGACTTTTGTTCCTCAGAGCTGTCATCCAGAAGTCCTGCAACTGAAACTCTGTGTCTGTCAAACTCGTAAGTTCAGTTTCAGATCCTGGCTACTGGTTTCTAAAAGCAAACTATAGCTCCCAGCCAACCTGCTGAGGGTGGGCAAATACAAAGAAAGAGGGTGCTGAGACCATTTTCAGAGGGACTGATGCCTCCATTCAGCTCTTTTCCCCTTCCTGGAGTTCCTGCAAGACGGTTTCTGGGTCAGGGCAGGAGCAATGTCTGTGGGTACCTGAATATTGGGCCTGAGGACTGTTACACCCCTTGTCTGTTGTGGTTTGTGAGCTACTTTGGAGCGTTCTGCACGATGGCCCAGGCCTCACCTGCCAAGACTTAAAAAATAGTAATCTCAAAAACATTGTAAAAAAATAAATATGGGGTGGGGGGAGATGCTCTTTTTTTCACAAGCAAGTTGTTTGTTGGAGGGTTAGATGGTTTGCTGTATTTAAACTGCTACTGCTGTGGCATATACTCAGTCAGTCTAAAAATCTTTCCCCTTTCCAAAATGTCTCTTCAAAGGAACAGACAGAATTTAGGTCAGCCAGAAAGACCCAGAATGGAAATTCCTTGGTACCCTCAAACTGTGCCTGATGTGTATGTGCCCTGTGCCGCCCTAGTCCTTCAGACATGTACACACCACCTCTGGCATCTGCTTTTGAGAGATTCATATAAAGCTCCCTTCAAATGTAAAACACTCCCAACAATACTGTTTAAAAACAAGGGCAGTGCAGCTGCCACAGCTGACAAATGTCCTATGTCCATTTGCATATATATGGTCTGCCAGTACAGACTTGTACACGCAGATAAAAAACATACCCCTCCTGATTTACCATGAACATTGGAGATGCTCATAAAAAGCTCAGAGTTGTTGGCCAGGCAAGAAATCAATTCACTGTTCTAAAAAGTATGGGCTTTTTCAGCCATAGATACTCCCAAAGGTAAAAGTCCCCAGTGCTTGAATGCCACATGAGACTCAGGTTGCCTCTTAAGACTGTTCAAACCATGACAACTTAAAGTCATGCTCTAGAGACCACAGAGGTTCCTCCTGGTCCCCTCCCAGTTCCTGGTCCTAATTGCCTGTGCCCAGGGCTCTCCATGGTCAGATCAGAATTCAGCTCTTCCATCAAGCCCTTCACAACAGTGGCCGCTTCCGTATACCTCACATCAGGCTGCCATAACATGTAATCTCAAACATCTCAATAAACTGTAAACAACCCTTCCTGTACCATCACCAGTTGGCTAGAGGTTAGCAGGGGTGGGTCTGTGGAGGGAGCCCACCAACCTGTGTGATGTTTTGGCTGGGGCACACATGCTCTGGTAGAGGCACTCCTTAATGCTTAGCTTTATCCCTTTCTTTTCTCTGGGCCTCCTTGACCTGTCATCGGTGTGATCATGAAGGCACAGCTCTGATTGGTTCTGCAGCACTACTGTGCCCTGTACAGTTCTCTATGCCCATGCTTCCCTGCTGCCCGCCCAAGGAGGGAGTAAATATATGCAGTACGACTATACTACCAAGCTGACAGGCCAGGAATTTAGTAGCTGCAATGCGGAGTGGGGGGAAATCCAGATACCAATTGGCGTAGGAATTCTCTAATCTCCTTTTAGCAGCAGCCCCTGGGGAGGTTTTGGTTTACAAGCTGCAATCTGTTCTTTGGTCATTGTTCCTCCTGGGCTGCCTCTGCTGCCCATCCAATAGAAGGGCTTCCTTGCAAGTAAAGGGGGAAAAAAATTAAACCCAAAACCAAGGAGGAGGAGCTGCAAAGGGCTGAGCTAGAACATTTGCACAGCTCACAGTCCTACGTGGCACTTGGAGCATGACAGAACCACCCATGGATTAACCATGGCAAGCCCCTTGAGATGGGTTTGTCTTATTAGCCCAAGTTCACCGCTGCTCCTCAGTGGCAGGGAGAGGTGGCAGAAGAACCAAGCTATTCATCTCCTTGGAAAGGAAGCAAAATGGCAATGGATAATCAGGGAAGAAGAGTCTTGGGGTGTCCAACCAGGAAGGACACAGGTAATCTCATGGGTACAGTAATCCTTTAAGTCAAACATTTCAGTTTCTGCTTTTCTGTCCAGCCTTCCATTTCCCTAGCAATTTCGAGAATTACATTTGTGAGACAGGATCTGAATTAATTTTCCTGCAGTTAAAATAGCTTTTCACAGAGTGTTTTAGCTATAATTCAGCAACATACTATGCTATCTACACAGTGTTAGTAACAGATTGAATACATTTCTGGGCGCAGGCTTACTAAAAGGGTTCAGGACACTTGTGTGAGAAGGCAGATGGCAGTTTTTCTATATGCTGTTACTAGCTGGCAAATTGAGGAAGACAGTGGGGAAAAAAAAAGTGAGATCTTCACTGCCAACACTGAATGCAGCTCCCAAAAGTTCCCTTTTGTTGCTTGCAGGAACAAACAAAAGCTGATTAAAACAATCCCAGCACACTTTCTGTCTTTAACAAAGATCAGTGGTTAGAAGGAGTGAAAAAAACCCTATCCTGCACTGCCATAAGGCACATCCTAACCAGATACCAAATGACCATCTGTGTAGTCCCTGCTTCTCTGAGGCGTCCTCTGTTACAGCATGCGAGAGGCCTAGACCGGAACACCTTGTTTTTCAGACTGTAGTGCACTGTACAGCTCTGCAAGAAACACTGCTTCAGTAGTAGAGGAATGTACACTGATATTTCAGCAAAGAATAGTCTTCACAGACTGAGTCTTTGTTCCCTGGTCTTTGGGTTGGACAGTCTCTAGGTATCTCACTACACTTAACAAAAAGCAGTAGCTCATCCCCATGACCACTGCCATGAACTGGGATATACTGCATTGTGTTTCATCTTTCCATAACTAATAGACATCAATACACACAGTAAACAAGATGTCCAAAAGTAATAAAAGATACAAAAGACAAACATACCTGTGCACTCCTCTGGCAACATCATAGCTGTTCTGCTCTGTCCTGCGATGTCTCACCTCTCCTTGTTGTAGCAACCAAGTTTCCATTCTCTCAGTTCAGATCCTTATCTTTCTATCCTGCTCTGAAGCTTTGCTGCTCTGAAGATCAAGGCAGAAATACTGGAGGTCTCCAGGCTCAGACTGCTTTGTAAATGAAATCACTATAGCCATCCCGTAAGAGAAGAGGATACATTGCAATGTCTTATGAGACAGATGTCTTCAACATGGCCAGGGGTCCAATGCAGGGCATGATCAGCACCCCAGGGTGAGCAGGATGCAGTTCTAGGGCCAGCTCCATTGTGAAGAAAAGGTTTCTTACCCAGAAGTGTTTCAAGTAGAAAGCAAAACATGAACTCTATAGTACTGGGTTGTCTTCTCTTAATAGGTACATTCCTCTACTACTGAGTTGATTTAAAGGCAATGAAATCAATCAAGTAAATAGTTTTCAACACATATAGAGCCAACAGTGTGACATCTACACACTTGCAAAACTATACTGATTTGTGACAGTGCAAAATAATATGTATATATTGCAAAATATATGTATAGTATGGGCTGCCTAAAACCTATATTAAATGCAGTTTACAGTAACAGCAGCAAAACAGTGCAAAGAGGAAAATATGATTTCTAATTCTTTAAAATAACAACTACTGAATTTTTTTTACATAAAAAATCACTAGAATATATTGGTCAAAAGGTGTATAAAATTAGTAACTAACATGGATGCTAATACTGTGTTCAGTAAAATAACACCAGGACTTTAGGCCTGCTTTACCAATATTTTCTTTTTCTATGTAGGGAAGTAATTTAAGCCCTGATTCATTTTTTATGCAGCTCTAGAAGTGACGAATGGAAGCAACTAAGCTCAGTGTCTTTTATTCTCCCTTTAAGAGAGGCCTCAGATGCCCTGTACAAATGCAAGATCCTCTATCATGCAACAAGCCAACACAGAAGAGATGAGACAGTTTTACTCACAGATTGTCTGAGAAATGCATTCAGATACATCCACAAGAAATACAGCAAATGAAAATGCCTGATTAATAGTTGTCATTTTCTTACTTCTCTAAATGACAATAACGCATTTGAGAAGCCATTTATGCCCATAAAAAACAATATGGTACTGTACTTTTGGTGTCACAGTATGCTTTCAGGAAAGACTCGTTTCAAAAATTACAGACCTCAGTTACACAGCTGCTTTAGAACATCCTTATATGGGGCTAGGTTGCATACGGAAGATGGCAGAGATGGTCTGAAGGCATTCAACTAAGTGGCTGTGCCTTTTCAAGTACTGGGCTGTGATTTGATGGAAAATACACTTAGGGATAAGGACCTTTACATCTAGTACAGAACAGAGGTTTCTTTACAGCTGTGGTTTGTGGCACACCCCCTCTCCCCCATTATTGGTTTCCCACATCCTGCAAACTTAGTGAGCAGCTTTCAGACAGAAACTCTGTTCCCTGTGGTATATGCTGGCACTGTTAAATTATACCAAAGAATGCCAGTCTTTCAGGCGGCATCCTCTGAAAACCAAGATTTATTTCTCCCTCTTTCAGGGGAGTATTGGTCTTTGTGCAGGGTGATATTCTTCATCTCTCATTTCACTTAGTTGGCTAGGCAAGATGATACCTCATTGCTGTCCAGAGACCAGTGCAAGAAATAATTACACGTAGGGGTTACGCATGTTGCAAAAAGCAAAGGTAGCTTCATTTTCTGGTCCGCCAACACTCAGACATTTCTCACTAGCTGTTTACAGATATTCATTCATCACACACAGAAATCAGCATGAGGCATTGTAATAATATATCATGGTCAGTGCATGTACATCACTTGATGAAAGAGCCAGCTGGGTCATATCAAACCAGAGATTTCCTGACATTCTTCAGGAAGGAGTTCTTTTTTCTCCTGAAGTTATTATCCTCTTCAGGAAGCAGACAAAACAAAGATTTGCTGTGCAGCCAGGGGCAAATCTTACAGGATTTGTGCAAAGCACGAAGTGTGATGACTGGGGAATGTCTTGTTAACCATGTTCTGGTTCTTTCTCAGAACAAAAATTTATGGTCTTTTGAAGTGCTGAAATTCTCTTGCAGGTAGACCAGATGCCTGGGAGATCTCCACTGTTTTCAAGGATTTGTAAGAAATTCCACTTGTGGGGGAAAGCAGTAGCAGACAGCCTGACTTGCAACAAGAGTCTCTGGAAGACATCCAGCCTGCAACAAACTGCTTTGCATGACACAATTTGACATCTGCCCCCGCTAGGGAAATCTCTAACTATAAGATCTGAAGATCTCATTTGGATACTATCATGGTAAGTGCTCTGTAGTGCTAATATGAAGAAACAAAATAGAGAAGATGATGGCAAAAAAACTCAGGGAAATGTGGTGTGGCAGCAGTTACAATGTGCCGGCTACACATTTGAAATTGTCTTTAATTCTTAGCAATTTCACCTGCTCTCAGCCAAGCCATCGTTCAAAAGACCTATGAAACTTGCCAAAATTTGGCAGGAAGAGCCACCAAGTTTATTCTTCGATATTTTTCCTAAGACAGTTTCAGTAGACATATGGAGACAAGTTTTGGGGGTCTGTGGGTAAGAAAAAAAATATTCCAAGATGATATTATAGACAAAATTTATTCCACAATGAATTTCTAGAATTAGAAATAGCGGAGAAAACACACTTTCAGGAGAGAAGACAATCCTGATTTGAATGGAGGGAAGCATCAGGCAACTGGAAGTGTGAGTAGTGTAAATAGTGGCACTAATGGGATGTTTACAATTTCATTTGCCCTCTCAGAAGATTCACAGCTGTCCATCTGCATACCTTGAAGAATGACAGAGACATCCTATGTGTATTACATATATCTAACATAGCACGACCTTTTAAGAAGGTCCTAGAAATAAAGCAAAACCACTTGAAAAACATGAGGTGAATCCTATATAACAATCACTGAAAACGGTGGGGGAAAATCCCTTGTTTTCCTTCCCCAATGTCAGAAAAATGCCCCAATTTTATACTAGAATGAGGGAGCGATGACAGTCAAACATTTGAACTTGGCAGTAGAGGAATTTTTTGAAGATCCATTCCTGACTTTTGACATGGTAGTACTTAAGACATAGATCAGATCAATAACCACAGAACACTTGTTTTTTGAGATTGTATGCCTTTTGAACCTAACCACGCTGACTACAGTAACGTGTCTTCTCTTAGTCTGGGGAAAGGAAACTACACTTTACAAATGTTATAAATATGGCGAAATGAGATTTTCTAAACTTCTCTTGCAGGGACACCAAACTGAACTATCTTCTATTGCACATCCTGGAACACCACTAGGCAGAAGACCAAGTACGATGCTGAAATTGCTTTTAGAGATAACAGCACCTCTTCCACCTGCCCCAAATAAATAATAAAAATTATAGTAATAAAAGACAGATTTTTAATAGCCCCCAAATTCTCAACAATTGCATCAATTTTTTTAAGGCAAATTCTATCTTTTTTTGTCTGATAGGTCAGATAAAGAAGCCACTCCTTTGAAAATAATAGCTCATTTTGTGCACTGTAGGCATGGACTTGTAGAGAAGAGGCCCTATTAAATCTACTCTTCTTGCCAGGGAAACACTATGATTCACTGAATACCACTGGCAAAGGCTTCATACCAGGGTCTCCACAGTGAATCGGTGATTCTTTCCTTTAAATTGGAAATGCTTTTTCAATGAGGGCCAGTAAAATCCTTTTTTGGTAAGGTAACAGACAGAGCAGACTCCTCAGGACAGACCTGGTGTCTTGCTTGTCACCTTTAGTTCAGTGGAGTTTGTCCTCTGTGTTAAAACTGCACAGGGAAGCTATTTCAAAAACTCAGAATTTAATAACTTTGGAGATCAGCTTGTGTTTCCAACTACTCTCTCTAAGGCAAAAGGGAAACTTAATCTCATTCTTTGGAACAGGGCAGTAGCATTCTAAAGCGGGAAAAAAGCAGTTACCAGGTACCATAGTTTTTTTAGATGCACTGCGGTTGTGCACACTCAGCAGGAAGGTTCCCTGCACTTAGGCACTTCAGAAGACAAAGATGACAAGAAGTGAATAAGATAATTTAAGAGCTTCAGCTAATGGCATTTTTCATATTTAAGTGATTAACCATTTACAAACATCATATTATGGATTACTTCCATACAGCAATCTACTTTCCCTCCAAATCCCTCCTATCTAGAGGTGAATTATAGTGTCCTTTATGCTCTTGTAAGAGCTCCATCATTCTGAAAGCCTCTGCAATATTTAGTGCCCACTCAGGTGGAAGTGTAGATAAACTGCATGTGACAACTTGGCAGACACTAGCAACGGAGACTTTTCTTAGAGAACCAAACACCACAGAGTGAATTCTGGTGGAACATGCCACTGCCATGGAAGGCAGCTTTGCCTTCCCTGTTCTATTAGGCTGTACTGCAAGTGTCAAAATAAAACATCCAGACTACAACACCATCTATCTCACCTCTCAGACAGTGGTCAACAGCATGTCTGACAGACAAGCTAAAATTTGGAAAAGCCTATTGTGCCAGTTCCCTAGAATAGCCACTTGAAAAGTCTTAGAAATTCCCTGCTTGTTTTTAATTTTAATATTTAATATGCCCTAGTAATTAACTTTTCAGGCATTTATCTACTTCTCTTGTTGAATCACTTTGACACTTTTTTGTACCCACAATAAACTGACAACAAGTTCCACAGGTCAACCACACACTGTGGAAAGAAAAAAAAGAAAAAAATCACACACACCTTTTTCTTTTTTTCTTTGAATCTGATCTCAGTTAGTTTCATTTGATGCTCCTAGTTCTAGTGGGCAAGACTGTGAACAATTAGTTCCTTTTCACCTTCTCTCTTACAGTCCTCCTTGCCCACCTCTTTTCCAATTAACCACTTTCTGCATGAAGAGAACTATGAATGTTTTGTGCTCTATCCACCTATCTCAAGGACTGTTTGACTGACCCAATTCTGTAAAGATAAAATAAGGTCCTCCTGAGGTTTGGCATAAACAAGGATGTCCTAGCTCTAGAAACATGAGATTCTAGAAAGAAGGACATCAAGTCTCAGGTTTAAATAAAGTTCAGAAGTTTCTTTTGAAAGAAACTTAAGACAAATCCACACAATAATGTGTCCAGAAAGAAAACAGTAGGAAGAGGATCAACCAGCCAGTTACTGCAACTAAAAAAATCCAACTATTTAAACACCAGCAAATAACCCATCCAGATTCAAACAATGAGTCCAGGATTATCATAAGCAGCAAATGTAGGACTGACTGAGGAAAAAGAGTCTTTGGCAGTTTGATCAAGTATACCTTAACAAAAATAAGTCAGGAGCCAGACTACTTTTGTTTCCAGCAAATAATCCATAATGACTGGAACAGTTGTATTAGTAAAAGATACAGGCCCAAAAGAATGCAAACTGAGAATCCAGTCTGTTCTGTAAACTCATCTATAAGTCAAGGATCTCCTTCAGAGGTAAAGAAGAGGAATGATCCAGCACTGCCAGCCATTCAACTCCATGCACATGGAGATTACCCATATTCCAGTACGAGGAAGAGGCATAGCATTAAAGGTTCGTACTAGTAAACAAAGGTCTTGATACCAAAGCCTCTCTTGCCACAGTGTGGAACCAGCATCAGAGATGTGTGTTCACCTTCCAGGCATCATAATGAGGAGCATTTCCAACAAACAATGATCATCCAAAAGCGTATCTTGTCTTGAGAATAGAAATTTCAGTATTTCTTGTTGGCATCCAAGACTAAGTAGTCTATCTAGTGTCATAATATGATGTTCCACTGATGGCACTCACACAACTTCTGAGGCTGTTTTAAAGGACAAGAGGAACCATGTAAAAGTGAACTTGATACTTCATGTACGGAGCACAAGTCAGCTGCTTCTGAAGAGGATAAAATCTAGTATCCTCCCTTAATTTTTATGCTGTGGTACACCCATCACTCGAACACAACACAAAATGCTTGTAAGAACTCTGCATTACCTCAGCCTTCAGGACTCTGATGTGGACCTTGCTCCTTTCAAGACTGACAAGACTGATTCTCTATCATCAGAACAGACTCCTTAATGCAGAAGTGATGCAAACATCACTGAGCAGGAGAGAAGAGGGGGACCCCATGCTTACTTTCTCCAGTCTCACCACTAAAGTAGATGCTGAGAGATGTTGGAACTTTCTTTGGGTATTTTTCTCACAGTGAACAAAGGCACTTTCAATGAAACTCATTGATAAATATAGGGAAGTAAATCTCATAAAAGCAGAGATAAACTAATCCACACTTGCGAAGCACACATATAACTGTACTCCCCTCATGTGCAATTATTATAAATCCAAAATGATTTGCTAATCTCCTTTCCTCCCTTGTACTAGAAAACATTTTACATTCCTGTAAAATGCCTTTTCTCCAAGACATCCAGGAAACAGTTCTGTGCCTCCCCATTAATTCCCTTAACTGACCAGCCTCTTTTGAAAAGGGACAGACATGGAGATAGCAGCTGCAACGAGACAAAATATGTATGTTATCCTTCAGTACACCATACCCACCATGCACAAAGACATACATGGACTCCAGGCGGAGATGGAAAAAATATGAGGCTGAATCACAGGATTTTTTCCTGATTCTCTATTACACATGCCCCCAAGGTAACAGCATTTGTGTGCAGAGCTGGGATCAGCAGATACACAAGGCAAAGGAATACTGCTATTTCCTCTGGTACTCTGGCAGCCCTAAAACATCCTGTTGGAAGCAGAAGAAAATTTTTTCAGGGACAAAGGTTGCAAGACTTCACTGCTCCTGGAGCTGACAAAATTCATCCCTTAAAAATGAGGGTCATAGACCACAATGAGCATTTCTCCAAATATTTCAAAACTTAGAGAGAAGATGTCTGATACGCTGGTAAGCAGGTATCACAGTTACAGACGTGGTGCTGGCTACGTCCAACATGCAACGCGAAGTTCAGAGAACATGCTGGCTATAGCTGCATACAAATCTATCCCAAAATGAGCGGGTGGGAGACTGGCAAAGCTGACAAAACAAGTAACCTGTGTTCATAATAAGCCAGCACTAACCAGTAATTTGCCAAAGATGTAAGAATACTGTTTCTAACAATTATCCTATGAAGACAATCACCTTTCCTGGCCTGTGAATTTAAATCTGTGTCCTCCAAATCTCTCTATAGTTTCCAGTGGTGGCTGTGACAACCTGAATGAAGAAACTAGAGAACAAAAACAGAGATAAGAGTTCCGCAAGGATGTATATTCTACAGCTACTTAATCCTGCACATAAAACCCAGTAGAATAAGGATAACACAGATCCCCCTAGAAGGAAGAAAGGAATGAAATCTGCTACTCGCTGAAGCTAAATCTTAGAGGGAAATGACCCCACCATCAGTTCTGGAACAGAGCTGGAGGCTGTAGCCAATACCGCATGTAGCAGTAGGCTGTGAGAAGTCAGACCCAAGGTCTTGAAACCCACAGCTGCTCAGGATGTGCAGAAGTTTGCAGTAACAACTTCTGCAACTAACTTTTCACTAATCATGAGCCAACAACTTGATGCACAAGTCAAACCACCTATCTCAGAGAATTCCATGAATGGAATTCAGTGATTACAGACAGAAGGGACATGATCTGAAAGTAACTTCACAAGATTTTACAGATCTGTTGGTCACTGATGGTATGTGATGGTCACACAGGCAGCAAACAAATGCTGTGGAGATTCTTGAAGAACACAACTGAAAAACACAGAGAAAGTGAAGAGAAATGTGATTGTCTAGGAAATTAAAGATAAACTAATGGAGTAAGAAAGGGAGCAGCTACATCAGAGAACTGCATTTTGGACAAATGAAGTATTCAATGTCTGTCATATGCATGACTGGAGCAGAAATAGAAAAATGTATATTCTGTCCTATGAATTTATGCCTGGAGCAAGCAATAGTGAAACTAATGGAGTATGAACATAATTATTTAATCTTCTCACAATTTATCTGTCTTAGATGACAGAAAATATGCACAATCCAAGAGTGAACGTGAACACAATCATTTTAAGAGAAAACACTTTTCTCTTGTTACACTGTTTCTTCTGTCAGCCGCATTATCTACTTGCCAACCCACTCTAAGTACACTGACTATGCAGGCTAAAAATGACAGGGAAGCCATGGAGTAAGAAAAGAGATCAAACTGTTAGAATCCCTGAGGGTCCCAATACAAACAACAGGACATTCTACACCCTTTGGAAATTACAATCATACCACTTGCTGTTTGACAAGGCAGAAGCTGCAAAATACTGACTTTTCCTGTAACCTGGCACCAGCAAAGAGCTAGAGCTGAAGCTGCTTCCTGTTCGTTTTAAGGATGGGTGGAACTTCTCTCCAATACATTTTCCAGCTGCTGATGTTGTCTAACGCAAGCAAATTTTAACTAGAATCCTTCACCAAGCCACTACTGCAAGTGATAGGAGCCACCTGGACCTTAGGGTTCAAGCTTGGGTCTGAAAATATCAGCCAATTAAAAAAGTTTATAAAGCCTAAACAAACAGAAATCAAACCACAAAAATAAGCCGCACAGAACATAAGCATCCACCAATGAAGCATAAAGACAGATTTAAAATCCTAATGTAATGACAGCAAATATTTTGGGGTGTGAATTAGTAACTGAAATTATAACCAACACAAACAAATGAAATGACTTGATTCAAACCAATTTCTATGGCTCTGTGCCAAAATTTAAGATGGCAACCAACACGGATGTCTCCAGTCATATGTTCTAATATTTTTCTCTGCTGTTGCCATGTGATGACAGAAGAGAATCTTGGCTGTTACCAAACCAGGACAGACGGAAATGGCTGAGCAAATGAGATTTTATGTTCAAACTTGGATCTTAGGAAGAACAATACAGACAGCTGGAGGATCTCTGTCTCACAGAAAGATCTCACAGTTAGTGATCAGGAAGAGGTGGGAGGAAGGGACCCCACGACTCAGCAGCAGAAGCTCTCAGAAGCAGTCATTCACCTCAGCTTGCAGATGTATCATCATCTTCTACAGATATTCAGATGCTCTCCTCTGTGGGTTGTCCTCTCACCAGGGCCTCCTCTTCACTCTTTCCTGGGTGTTTGGAAGGGTGGTAGTATGAAGTCACTGCTGCTTCCTCCTTTGCCCCATACTTGAAGCAACCCCCTGGATTCCTCACCTGGTGTTCAGTGTTAGTCCTCCTCTTCGAGCAGAGGCTGGAAAAAAACACAAAGCCAAGATTTTGAGTAATCACAGGGGGGCTGTTTTGTGCCCTGCTCTGGAAATCTCAGCCATCAACAGAAAACTTTATCTCCCTATCACACAACCTTTCTCTATGGTAATAGATGAGATCACAGATCAGTATGATAAAACCTAACTGAATAAGCTACTGTGTGAAAAGTACTCTTGGCATTCCTTTCAAGCCCTAGAATGCCTTCTTCACTTTTTGCCTCTGACTCATGTGATTCATCTCTTCACAGGCTCTTCCTGTAGCTCTAAATCCTTCTCCCATATCAGTAGGCTTTGTCTCCGTGTCTTCTACTTCTTTGCTTATATAGGAATCTATTTTCCCACTCCAAAACATGCTGAGGAACTTGGTGCAGGAGAGATGGGGGTGTGAAAAGGCTGATCTTTAAAATAAACTAAATGGGGGCAAGGAAAATAAAATTTCTTCCCATTATTTTAATTCTACGTACTGTGACATTTTCCTACTTAGGTTATGGGAAAAAGTCAATGTCATCTTCACTTCTTTACTTAAAAATCCTTAGACAGTCCCTTAAAAAGAAAAATCTAAACAACTTTGAAATGTACCATGTTTATTTTGGACAGTTTGCATTTTACAGCTAATATAGTAGGTAAAGCTTGTCTTGTGTATCTAGCACATCAGCTTGCTTCTAAATGACAGCATCATTTGTTGAGAGGTGTTTATTAAATGTATTGCTATATTTAAAAAAATACATTCTCCTTGAAAGCCCAGCATAGAGCCAAACATCACATAGCACAGAGGATCTGGAAAGATGTTTAGAAAGCATGATTGCCAGCTATGTCACTGCACAGAAAGTTTGGAACCTGAATTTGGAACCAAACTGTCAGGCATGTATACTAAGATAGGATATACTAGTCCAGAAATCTATCCCTTGGCAAGATGCTAAAATTAAGGAAACAAAGGCACGTGAGAAAGAAAGCCAACTTCAACCTCATCTTCCTGTTTTGAAGAAACTTTTGAGCCTTCCTTTTCCTACAGAAATGCACAGTTCAATGTTTGTCTTTTCTCACAAACTGAATTAAAATTACTTTGTGTGAGTTCCTCTTGTATGACTACCTTGATGTCTCAACAGAGAGAGAGGCATTCCTACATCTATAAGTAAATATGTAGGTTCCTACCATGAGTGCAACTCATGGTCAATTCAATCATTTAATAAATATTCATGTATATAATTCTATGAAGTTTTGTCACTTCAAAACTACTGGTGAGCATTCCAGCTAAGTTCTGGTTGAGTAGGCTGAAGTTCTGGTTGAGTAGAGGGGACACAAAAAACCCTCACTGCCTAGAGCAGCCAGCTTTAAGGGTTGATTCACCCTTGTGATATGAGTCATTGTAGTGAACCACTACATACAACAGAAGGAATCTCCTTTATTCTCTGCCTCCCAGGAGATGTTAAAGTATCTGCTTGTATATCTGTCCACATGTTTACATACTATATGACATCCATGACTGCATCTCAAAAACTTCAACACTTTTGTACTTAGAACAGTTACATAGGGGGAAGAAAATTATTACCTCCATTTTACAGATACAATTCCCAGTCACAGGAATTGTTGTATAAAGTCTTCTACGGGATACCTGCACACTAAAATTCAGTGCCATATAGGCTTTCCCAGCACAGATATACACAGCCTTGGTCAGACAGCAGCACCTAATCTACCTTGCTTCCAAGCTGCAGAAATGAGACAGAGCAGTACTAGGTCAGGAACCCATGCTAACAATTTTTTAGAGCTCGTTTGGGCTGTTTCATCATACCCACAGCAAGTCTGTGACAGAACCGAGAAGCATATCAAAGACTCCTGAATTTAGTGCTCAAAACAGGAACTTCCTTTCTCCCTGAAAAGCTCTGATAATCCTAGAAATTCAGATTTTTTATCCCAGAGTAGAAGGAATTTCTAATCTTAGACTGATGCCCAACATTCTCTCTATAACATATAGTGCAACTAAGAAAGGCAATAAATAGATGACGTTTATTTATATCCATGGTGACTGACACTAGCAAGCCAGGACAGCTGACAACTCAAGGCCAGCTTTCCCTCCTCCATCTTTTGGGCACAATTTCAAGTTGGCTTGCTGGACTGGGAAAAAGTGGCAGGGGAAAGCAGCAGTTCCAAGTCATGAAAATTTAGTTGGGAGTATGGAGGATGGCACAAACAGTACACACAACTGCATTCAAGTGCAGTCTCCCTGCATGAAAAGAGCAGTGAGCAGCCTCATTAACAAGTGGAAGAACAGCAGTGAAAGCCAGCATGAGCCTTTCTGCTCCCCATGTTACAGACAAGACAATGGGTGGGCTCCTCACCCCAACTGCTAATGCCCTTCTGTACTTGACAACCTTCATTCTGATTTCTCTTACTCAGCTCCTTATTCCCTGTTTTGTTCTGGCTCTCCCTTCTCTGGCTCTTCCCCGCATTTCATTTCATAACTTCAGACACTCCTTTTACCCTATTCACACACATTTTGGCATCTATTTTTAGTATCAATAAAATAATGCCAGATTAAAACAAAATCCAATTTGGATGGGCAAAGTTATCCTGTCTATAGGTAGCTTAATGCCAAAGGGCCAGATGTGAGACAGAAGTTGCCAAGATATTATATAACCTCTCCCTAGTCTTTGCACACCTGATCTGAAATTACATTTCCAACACAGCAAGGAAATACAGGCAGTTCGCCATCACCTAACTGCTGAGAACAAGCAATGCTCTGCCTCCAGGCAAGTAAAAATGCCAACTGCCTGAAGACATTACTTATCCTGTTTCAGAGTTTTCTTTGAGCCTGTCAGAAGTGAAGGCTTCTAAAATTCAAGCTGGGTTCTAGTTCTTCAACAAGGGAAGCCAATTTCTAGAGACTGTCTTTTTCTCTTTCTCCTGCTTTCCCAGTGGTCCTGAGACTCACAATATCCTTTCAGTGGCACAAAACCAGTACCAACAAGAAAAAGTTCATTCTTTTCATAAAAGCAGAAGATTGACTAAAAGTGTGAGAGGTAGGCTGCTCTCACAAGTTAAGGAATAAATGTCATTTCTGATCATTACAGGTGAACACTGACCCTCAGCTCCAGCTGAGAGGCGAAAGCTGAATTGGGTATTATCTTCTTAACATCATCTGAGAAGGTCCTGGAATGCTGCTTTTGGCAGAGTTTTACACTCTGCTGGGATTTAATGAGACTTACACATAGCTTTCTGATAACTGGATAAACTTGAACAGTCATGCCCTGTTGATGATTTATATCTATTTTAAAGGTATTGGTTAGAGACATCAATGTTTACTCATTGCAAACACAATGGCTTACATAACATAATGGAAAATGGTTCCCTGCTCCTTCAAAGAGTACCAAGAACTGGGCTAAAGAGAGGTCTTTCTTTACCCTTCTCATTTCCCTTCTGGTCCATCTGGTACTACAGCTTGTCTGTCATTATCTGATGTGGGACAGATACAACAAATATAGCAGGGAAAGAAATTATCTTTCCCTTCCCACTTCCTGTTCGCCCTTTTTGTGAAGCTGTGGAAGTCAGCAGGGGAGAGAAGATCCAGGATGTTTTCATGATGCATGAAAGAACAATGGCTTTAGTCGGATAATTCTAAGAACAAATGTGAAAACAAATATCCTCTACTGTAATGGATTCCTTGCCCTCTCAAAAAGGGAGGCACAGTAGCAGGATTCACCTCAAGTTTCACCGCTTTCCAAAATACAATAAAGTGGACAGATTCCATTTTCATTAACACTTTCTCTGCATGGAGACAGTACTACAGAGAAATATCCTGACAGAATGTCATTGCTGCTATTGACAAAGACTGTATTGCAGGGTGAGAAGCTGCACTTGAAAAGTTTGATTGAAGGTGCTGGATATCACACTGCTGTTCCCTTTCAGTGACCCATACAGAGCTTCTCAGCCAGACAGGGGGTTCTAGAAGGATTTATGTGGAAGATCTCATCATTACTCCATTCCTGGAATAGGATAAGCAATGAGATGACATCAAAAGTTGTTCTTTTGTGTCATAAGGTATCTTGTGCCTGAATAACCAAAGTAGTCTGAGGTAGAGGTTAGTCATTTGAAGGTCACCTTTCAAAGTCAAGACCACTTGTGCAGTCAGTCACAGCAACAACAGAAAGCCAGGAGGATGGCAAATGAAGATTGGAATTAAAAGGATTAGTGGGAGGGAGGAGGCGTACCAGCAATGTGCTGTGCAGAAACCTGAGTGATTTCTTTCCCCAGCTGCTCCTGATGAAGGATTTGGATAGTGTGGTAAGACCAACTGAAATCATAGCCAAGGTTCCTCTTGGGAATGTGGTAACAACACAAAAATAAATACATCGGTGTTCAACAATCTACTGCCTTCTGAGGCTGCAGGGGGGCCTGGCAGAAGCTGAGGGAGCCTGGACAAGGCTAGGCAGCTGGGAATTCCACACTACTGTAGCAAATGGCTGGGAGTCTGACACAGGCTGTGTACAGTGGCAACAGTACTTATCCCATCCCACCCACTCCCTTTACACTCCAAGAGAATTGAGAGACACTGGCTTAAAAAGAATCCCCAAATCCCAGGCATTTTCTTTGTTTAGCTCTGGCAAACAATACAAATAGATTGTATGTTTCTTGCTTGAATGCCTGTTGTGTTTACTTGCATTTTGTTTTGTTGTTTTGGGTTTTTTTTTTCTTGCTGGTGCAGGACAAATTTGAAGCTTGTACTTTCACATACATACTAAAAGAATCTGTTCTTTCTTTAAGCTGCATTTCAGGAATAATATTAATTGAAGCAATGGGTAGACAACAGCCAGACAAAGATTAGCACCTCCAATATTAAATCTTATTTCAGGTCTCTGATAACAAGACATACCTGACCTTCTTAGGAAGGACCATACAACAACCTTGGATATAAAACACTTTAGAAATACACAGCCTACCTGTAGATTTTCTGTAAAATGAAAAAAAAACCCAAACCCTGGAGTGTGCTACATGCAGAGAAGAACAAGTGCAAAAGTGTTCCTTATTACCACTAGTTTGCAAGCAGACTCCATTCATTGCTCTATATCAGACCACACTGCTTGCGCATTCATCTTATTTGGATGGCGTTCAGACACTGCTCTCCACCTTAGCCTAAAGAAGGAAATCACTAGAAAACTGAGAACAGCAGCCTGCTTTCTATGTGGATCAGTCCAAACCAGCTTATTAATCCTCATATTCTTTAGCTGGTCTCTTGGCAGTTCAGGATCTAGTTTTAAGCCCTTACAGACGATGACTCACTATTACAAAGAGTTGCATAACTTCAGGACATGGCATTCATGCGAATACTGGGGCCAGGTGAATGTCAGAATAAACAGACAACGGTGCATCATTTTGAAACTAAGCTGAGATACAGACCTGGGAATCACAGGGAATAAAATCAAGTCTATTCCACCTAGCTCAAGAAGTTTCTTCTCTAGCTTCAGACTGAGTTTTGATATTTACCTTCTGTATGAAGTATTCTCAAGAGAACTAGAATACAAATAAATTAGTTATGCTTTAAACAAGAGTAGGTAGAGATCCAAGACTCTGAATGAATTATTGGTCTTCACTGCTGTCAAACTCAGACAGCATATTACTAACTTTTACCTCCCCTAATCAGTAACTCTAATGCTATTTTCTTCTCCCAGTACATGTAGCAGAAAAGCCATAGGGACACTAGTAATGTAAACATTAGCACAATAAAACTACATCACTGTTAATCAGTCTGAGTACAAAAAGGTGAAAGCACTGTCAAGTCTGGAGCCAGGCATTAGTCTTGCCCAGTTGCAGTCATGATTACTGTTTTTTTGTAATTATACAGGTTATTAGCACATTATATTTTTGCAATAGCAAAACAGAATTCCAGAGGCATACTGTCTTCTGAAGCTTTTAAAGTTTCACAAACTCTCTAAAGTTGGTAGCAAATGAAAGAAAAAAGCACAAAGACAGAAGACGTATTTCACTCAGAATTGCTGTTACCTTTACAAGCCAAACCAAATAAAATCAGCTGTGGTTGTCATCTTGTGCATCCACTCCACAACTGCACTAAGGGGTTAACTACATTTTCAGATCATTCCTGTCTCCAGGCTCCTGCAGACGAGAGTCCAGCTCAGGAACAGAGAATCTGCCTGGGACCATGCTGTTGTATTTTCATAAAGTTCCCTCCATCCTCTATTCTCCCTAAAATCTGCTGCTTTGTCTTTACATATTCAAAAAGGAAGAATAATAAACATAAATTTTTTAACAATGAGATCTCTCATGTAGGTACATAGCGTCCTTGATGTTTCTTGCCTGTTGTTGAAAAGCTAAAAACATGTAATGTTTTTTAATCTAGAACTTCACTTTCTTGAGAAAAAGGATTCATGCACTATTCACCTAAGGCCACTAGAGAGGAACAAATACGGCAAAATGTCTCCATACACCTTACACTATTAATATATACAGCACAAAAATGACCAGCCTGTAGGTTCCTTCCTTCATCATCTGAACTCACCATATCAAACACAGTCTCATAAAGACAACCTGGAACTGGATAACTCACCATACTACTTAACTTACCTGTTACTTAGCAAGCTATATTCTGAAGCAGACTTGGAAAACAGAATTGATTTCTTAGTTCACAATTACCCTATTTCACTAACACTAATTGAACTGCTAACTTCTGTGAAGCAGGAAACAATCAGTGTAATGTGGAAGGATCCTCAAAGTAACACAGAGTAAAAAAAGCAATGTGATAATGGTTGTATGTTCAGAATGACTGGCAACCCCACTAGTGGCTAGGTGTTGAATTTCAGTGAAAAATCAAGTCAGAATGTTCCCTAGAGGTAGATATTCTCAGTATTCCTTTAATAGAATAAATCCTGTTAAACTTTCAGGAACTTTGATAGGAATCTGACTGTTTAGACACTGCAAATAACCCCAAGTGATAGCTTTCAGATTTATGTCTATAGATACTTATGGGAATCTCTACCTTCTTTCTCATTACGCAAGTGGCACACAGCTCACACAAAACTTCTGCCTCTCCATGAAATGAGGATGAGGCCATTGGGATAACAGTCACACTTTCATTGTAGTCATGGCTTGTTTCAGAATCCTGAGCTTCTTTGCAGAAATGCTGATTTTTATTCTCCCTTTTACTTCATCTCAAAGAGATCTGTCCTCAAGAGCTTGAGCCCACTGCACAACACTATCTACAACTGCTGTTCTTTTACAGCTGTAGTACTAACCACCAGCAAACTGTTTTCTGGACAATCTGGTTAAAAGTTTGCATACTGGCTGACTCCTCTTCCTTTGATTATCATCCTTACTTTTGGTTAGATCATTTGTGACACCTTTATGTGGTTTCTTTGCAGAGTTCAATGGCTATCCTCAGACAGGTTGCTAGAGTCCTATTCAAGCTCCTTGGACATTTTTTAACATTCATGTGTGTGTTTATACAAAGGTCCTTCCTGGTTCCTCTTTTATCTCTGCATCTTTTCACAGCCTTCTATCTTTAAACGTTTACAGTTTCTTCTGTAATCTGCTTGCTGACTTGCGTCTCCAGCCCCTCTAGTTGGTATCTAAGATGCTAAATACGTGTCAAACAGCAACCCCAAATAAGTTGCTGATGAGGGAAATTGGGGCCCTAGTACAAGTAATCAATGGAGAGAGTGAAGAAGAAAAACAGCTGTTCTGCAAGAAGGACCAGAGTAGTTTCTGAGACACACAGACTGGGCACAGCAGTCTCTGACGCATACCAGTGGCTTGGTGCAAAGCTGAAAAAAGTACCATTCCCCTGTTTCCAAGAACAAACGTTTTCCTCAAGTTAGTTAAATCACTGCAATATTTAGCACTGTTCTGGGAGTGATGCACCTCTTCTAGCAACAAGGAAGCTTTGGGTGACCCACCCACCATGGTTCTGCTAGCCTGCTCCTAGCCAAACTAGGTTTCTGTCTAAGTCCTCACATCCTTTGTGTTAGCTTCAGAGAGCGTAATTTCAGTACAGTGCAGCTAGCCTAGTCCTACAGAAGGAAACATGAGAAGAAAATTCTGAGTTCTCACTGGATTACAAGTATTCCCAGAGAGGGTGACTACCCTGAACTAGAGTTATCTAGCCTATATTCTTCCTGCAGCTCTGGCTGTTGTTTTTGTCATTAATGTTATGAACAATCTACATGCATGCTCTGCATAAATATTCATAGAAACAGGGAAGGGTAGAAAAGTGCTACCTACATATATCACAAAGATACATTACAACAATACCCAGAGGAGATGGAAAGAGTCTCGCAGAGGTTAAAATTATAGGGGCAACTGTGAAAGTGCTCTTAAAACTGAAAAAGAGGCAGAATTCAGAACACAATCACCTTCATGTAAGTCTACTCAGCCAACCAGTTTGGTCAATATATTCAGAACTCCATTTTCACATTTACTTCTAAATTTATGTGTAAACTTGCTTCATTTACTGTACAAATCTCAGCTTGATTTTAGTCAACACATTAGACCAGAACTTTTGCCTCAACTATACATACACTACACTGTTGATGATTTTATTTATTTTTATAATCCCATTATATTCCATTCCTATACTGTCATGTTCCTATGTGCTGTAGGGTCATTTACTGTGGCCATTCACCCTATAAAATTTTTGGTAGGACAACTGGAGCTCTTGGCAGCTGGTAAAGTGTGGGAGGCAGTTTGGATCTGTATGATAAGTACATTAACTAAATGTTTGTGCTAGAGGATCAGCAATAAAATCACTGACATTCATAATGGAAATGTCATCTTTAAGTTTCAGAGCTAAAAATTCAAGAGAGAAATTAGGTAGTTCATTCCTATGCAAACTTTTCTTTCAGCCTGTGAAAACAAAGAGATCATTGCATTTTAGTAATATTCAAATCATGTTTTCAGGGTTTTCACAGCAAAACAGAAAGTAAGAAACTTTTTTTAAAGCATTCTAGGCCATAATTTGTCCATATATTCTATTACAGCACTCTCGTAAATTACTGTAGGCCATGGGTAATGCGGGTTCATCAAGACTATCTGCTAATAGGTCTGCATCAATGAAAAATGGATTAGGTGCTCATTTACAGCAGATAAACCTGTTTGAATTAATTAACTACTATGGAGTGATGAAGATTTGGTTCTATAAGTCTCAGTGATTTTCCTTTGGAAACTTTCACCTCTACTGATTGACTTCACTCTGCAGCTGATTCACAAGTATCTTTCTGAATTGAGGGGCTTTTCTGCAAGACAGAAGAAAAATGTAAAGAATGTCCTGGCCTTTTATTACAGGCCAGGCTTAAACAACAGAGCATCTTTGAGCCAAAGCCTAAAGCAAAGCAGAGCCATATTAGCCACGTATTTTTTCCCAGCCACATTTTTAGGGATCTTACTCTTCCAACTCTATGAAACTCAGCCGTCACTCCCTTCTATTTAGTCTTTTTAATCCCAGGGGGAATAAATTCCCTGCACAGCTGAACCCAGGCTGTTACCTAGGAACCACTACATGCAGGGTAGGCAGCTGTATTTCTTCTTGCTGAGAAAGTTTTTTCCCTGCCAGTTCTTGAGAAAGTTGAAAGCATCCCAGCATACTCACCCCCACTTTACTGGTCTTTGGCACTGGGACTCACCTGTGGAATTTGTCCCTGGCTCACAGGATGCATCACTGTTCTGGAATTGGTTCAGCTGCCTTTCAATGAAAGACACCCTAACAGATAAAAGCATCAAATTAGACAGAGATAATAAGGGACACACCAAGGAAAAATAAAAGCCTCAAACAAAAAAAAAAAAAAAAAAAAAGGAGAGAGAATTCTCCCAGTTTACATAACCTCACTGGGATGGTAGCTACAAAGCTGTGCCTCAACACGGTATGAAAAGGCGGTGACAGCAACCAACTCCAAAACAGCAGAGCAAGACAGATGAACACTCAAGCCACGAGTGTAAAACACTTAATTATCCCGCATGCCTTGGAAGCTGATTCTGGAGGATAAAAGAGGTAATAAATGGCACTGGACCACCGAAGTACAACTCTGCTATTAATGCTGTGGTTACCTTATTCCAGTGATATGAATTAAAATGATTAAGCAACCTTAGAACAAAAATGCACATGCTGGCAAAACAGGCTACATTCAAAAGTCTCTGCATCTTGTCTTAGCAGAGACAGCTCATTTAGGAAAGATTTCTCACTTGTCTTGGAAACTGAGACGTTGCATTTAGTCTCCAGTAGTCTAGTGCAAGTCCTCAAGCAGATGCTTTATGCAAAATCTCAGCATTTGAGTTACAGTAAAACTATATTTTGTGGAGTACAACTGCATTTCCTTTAACTCTTATAAAGATTCATTACCAAACTGAGACCATGCCTTCCTACATAGAAAATGGTTCAAGGCAAGGTCAAGTTATATAGCTACAATGACCTATTATGTCCTTAAAATCTAGATAATTGATCCATCTATTCTGGTTTGTTCTCTCCTCCACATCCCTCCTGCCTTTCTTCCTCCTTGCCCAACTCTACAGTGATCAATCCAGACTTCTGCGCGCACACTTCTGCCTCTCTGCCAGAGTCCTTCTTCACTCATGCAGCTCTACAGCATCACACAGTTACTGTGAGCTTTTCTCCAGAAGAGTACTGTACTCTCCAACCCCCACGGGATGCCCTGATGACTAACAGACCCAGGCACACATACGCAGTTTCTACAGTTTTGTCTGAAACCTTTTGCTTTCAGATTTCAAAGTCAGCAAGCTGCCAGCCATCCAGGTGCTCCTGGCAGCTAAAAGGCCAGTGAAGGATTCCTGTATTTTATATGTCAGTTGGATTTTAATGAAATAAATTGGAGTCCATACTGGAAGGGAGGGGGATGCAGATAATAACATTTGCAAAACGCAACTCCTTACTTCAGTCAAAGTTGAAATGTTATTGTCAAATGAGGTGCCTGTTTCTATGTTTGCTGTTTCTCAGAGAGAATTTTTGATCTGTACTTATGGTTTCTTTTGCTGCTGACACCACATGGTCCTTCTGGGAACTGAGAATCCAGATGGGTCTTAATGCTTCATACATATTCTATGCTCATAATTAGCTTGTCCACTTTGTTAACATAACTGACAGTCAAATTAAGCCCACCTTTTTGTAGGTAGAATATAAGACTAGTGGTTGAAAATGTCATCAAGAATGCCAGCAAGTACAACAACAACAACAAAAAAACCCCAAACAGGGAACAGTCACACTTCTATTTTGGAAGCGTAATTTATGTTTAGAAAATATCTTTCTATAGACTTGCCCTTCTTCTTTCCTGCCTACACAGAGTGCACCTTGATTCTTGCAATTTCAACCTGCACCTCCACACAGCTCATTCTCAGATCTGGTTCTCAGTCACTGATCTTCCACCACACTAAGCTTACCTTTCTTCCATCTCTGCTGTCCAGATGGAAGCTCCAGTGCCAGAACACACTCACTGCTTAAACTGAGTTAATCCCTTTCCACTTTCTTTCTCCTTGGATTGGCTGAAACCCCACTGCCTTTCTGTTTCCTGCTTGTAATGTCCATGTTGTTTTTGCTTCCACTTCTGTAATGCAATCCATTGTTATATTCTCCATTTCTTCTTCAATACCAACAAAACCAGGCTCTACTGTCCCCTCCACTTAAACATCGGTCATTGCCCTTTTCTCTCTATAGTTATTCCCTCCTTGAAACTGATACTGACTTCCTTAACTCATGCACTAAAACAGCCTTAAGCTCCCCAGCCTACTATAAATTTGGAGGATGCTCTTGTTCCACAGGTGACAAAGAAATACTTTCCTAACTAAAGTTTGAACACCTTTGTTTTAACAACCTATTGCTATAGGATGCTATCAACACATCTAATGGTCCAGGGGGACCAGAACTGACACTAACAAATTCACATCACAAAACCCCCAGGTTTGACAAGAGGACACCAACAGATGTGAAGACCCAGAGCCAGGGAGGCTTGTTCCTCTTTGTTGCTCTTGGACAAGATACGTCTGCATGTGTATCCGTGTGTACGATCTGAGGCTTGGCTAGCTACAGGCCCAGTGAGCCCAGCTGTGTCAGGGTGTTAAATCAAGGCATGTCTCTCAGATGCACTACTTTTGCTGCCAAAAAAGTCCAAGGGTCAGGCAGCCTACTTAACCCAGATGCTCAGGAGCTAAAAAACCAATTGTGTCGCAGTACAGCAGTAGCAAAAAAGTGAAAGGGGTTCCAGTAAGTTACATGCTTGCTTTCTTGCTGCTTGTCCTCTTTTCAGTGGGCACTCCTTTTATATGTGTGATGTACCTGGCTCACTTAAGACACTTCATGCATGCCCATGAATAAGTACACATAGGCAAGACAGGATACAAAGCAGAACCATAGTATTTTATAGGGCTCACTCTATGGCTATCATTCTATTTTTGGCACAATTGCCAGGCTTAGCCAGCCTGTCCTAGAACGGCTGGCTATGGCCGCATCCAATTGCAGTTGGGACTCCACCCTGCCATGGGACTGATTTCCTGAACCCTGGAGAAATGCATCACCTCTACCCTATTTCTGTACTAGTTACAACAGAGCAGAACTTTGTTTTTTTTGCTGATGCCACCATGCAAACAAAATACACAAAGGAAGAACAAGGTAGAAAGATTTTGTGCTGTAATATTGGGACATGAAGGAAATACTTCTTTTGAAAGGCTTCCTTCATAGAGTTGTTGGGAATGACATTTACAGAGTTCAGTACATGAGATTATGCCACGTTGATCAACATCTCCAGTAGTTTGTGATGTTCCAGTCTATTGCTGGCAAAATCTGTGATCTTCTTAGGCTCTCTGTCTCCCCCATAACATCTTGAACTATGGTGATTTTCTCTGCCTAGCATTTCCTCTTTTTATATGCAGTGGTCTAATGTTGATAGCTGAATTTTCCTGACATCTTTCCTTTGACTGATAATTCTGTTCACAGGCTGTTCAACTTTGCTCTCCTTGACGCTGCTGTAGTTTGAGAGCAGGTTTCTTAAAAGTTACATTAGGAATGATAGCACAGAAATGTGTATTTATTATGACTTAGTCATTCCTAAAAGCAGAAAGATTTTCTGTCTCCCATCTCTACCAGTTCACTCTGGGTTCTGACAGATGAGCTAATACATTTTTCTACTTTGCATGCTGTCATCGGTAATGTGAAGTTTCAGTACACCAAATGCTACTTCCAGGGACATCTGCTTCATTCCACAGCTTACGGATACTGTATCTGTGATCCCTGTCTCAAAATGTTGCTCTTAGCAGGTCTCATCAGGGTTCACAGACCTGCCAATAGTAGTAACAATATGAGCAGTGGAAAGAACCTAGTCTGACTCTTGGAAAGAAAGAAGAACTTGCTGTGTTAGCTGTTCAAAAACCTTTCTTTCTGCTTGTGATATGAGCACATTTAATCAAAACTACGAAGCCCCACGAGATCATTTTGTGGGGCTACATTTCAGTGTAGAGCAAAATATTAAACCATTTCTTCCAGTTTGTCTTTTTCCACACCTTAACACAGGCCTCAGTTTTCCACTCTATTAGCTTAAGCAAGGAGCCTGCTTTGGACACAATCCATTATAAAGTCAACCTACTACCTTTTACAAGTTGAGAGACTGAGAAAACAAGAGAGGCCAGGAACTAGAAAGAGAAGACTGAATTGTCTGGCTGTTCCATTACTTCTTTGCTTTATGTTTTAACCGGGGAAATGTCCAAGTTAGTAGATAGTTTTTGAATTAGTCAGTAACGTTCATCTTTAGCATCCCATTTCTGTTTATAGTTGAGTTTTCTACTTATTCTTTTCTTCCTCCTCTGGAAGCCACGTGTGCTGGCTAGAGGAGAGGTGACAACACATGCAAGAAAGGGATAGGGCAAAGAGACAAACTTGATCTTAGCTTGTCTTCACAGTCCAGTCTCTGGAGAAGCTCTACAAACAACTTTAAAAAGATGATCTTCATTAAGATGTTAAATAAAAGCCAGGCAGTGCAAAAGCAGACAGAGAAATAAGCTCTGCCTCACTGAAATAAAGTGGTGGTGGGGGAGGCAAGGGGAAGAGGGAAGAGAGGCACAAAAGCTTTAACAACAGAATGGGATTAGTTTCTGTGAGTCTTGTGGAAATAAGACTGAGATCTTCTTTGAGGAAAGAGATCAGGAAAACAGCCAACAAGTATTAGGGGTGAGAGTGGGCAGCAAGTCAAAAATGACCTGACAGAGAAATGAAGCAGCCAAACGGCCAAAATTAGATTAGATGTTACGGAGAGGGATATTTGCCATTGTCATAACGTAAGAATATGGTAGTCTCACACTGAAAAGGACAATTCTGGGTGCCACAATGCAAGAACTCTGACAAACTGAATAAAATATAGTAAATTGAAGATAATTAAGGAGTTTGCAGGTGGAACTACTATCTGAGGTTAACAAAATCTCAACAAGTCTAAGCAATGTTAGGATATTCCAAAAAGCAGAAGGATATTAAAAAGATGGAAAGTATTTGCAAGGGAAAGTGTCTAGGGTGGTTCAGAAAGGAGGAACAAGGTATAACAGGATGAAACAAAGGAAAAAAATCAGATCACACATCAGGATACACTTTCTGATAATAAGGCTGTCTGGATTCTCAAGTAGTCTTCTATAGTACATGGTGTGGTTTGTGCCACTGGAGGTTTTTGAAAGGAGGCTACACACAATGCCTGAGAATACCTCATAAAGAAAAACAAGCAACTGTAAACAGCCTGGCACATGCACGACATCTTTTTCTTTAATCTGTATTCCTTTGACACAGAGGCTTCTCTCCATTCACTCTCCTTTGTCAATGTGTCTCTGGTCTTTTCCTGACAACAATGAATGGACTAAATTAGGCTAAGACATAGCAGTTTTTAAAGGATATGATCAGCTCTCAGTATGTTGGAAATATAGCTGGGCACTGCTGTTTTCCATGTAAGTGAAAAAATGTTACTGTAAGATCCCATGAATGGCAAGAATGGGTTTGGAGTCCTGTACTGGAGACTGAAAGGCAACTTGGAAAGTATTTCCGGAGTGGCTCCTTGCAGCCTTCAATACTTGGATTAGTTTTCTGAAATTCTAAAGGAATATTTTGCTTTTTTTCCCCCTTCTGTGCATTTTTGGTGCTGAACTTTTTCCGGTTTTCCCACACTCCTGCCTGTCACAGAGCAGAAACCACAAAAATGCAGCAAAGTCAAGTCTGTCCAAGGAGCTGCAATTCCATCTCACAAGGATAAACATTTCCTCTGCCAAGAAGTGAGCACAGCACACCGGCATCTTCAAATACACATCTCTGCTGCCTGGCAGAGAAACCCACTGACATAGCCTGTCACCTGTACTAACATGAGCTGCCCAGCATAAAGAGATCAGATAGCAAACCCACCAGCATATACCTGCCAGACCTGATGCCGGCACCTGCATTTGCCAAGTTGACAAAGTCTGCTAACATCTTCTTTTCTTTTTAAATAGTTTTTGGGGATTGATCCAGTTTGCTATTTCTTAAGATAGCAAGAGTACAGGCAGGAAACACACAAGCTTCCTCAAAGTAGTTCTGTCCAAGTTCCTTAAATACACTTGCAGTTCCAGATTTGATCCACACATGCTGACAGTGCCCTAGCATCTTTATAAGGTGTGTTTTATCAGCAATCTTTTACGAAAACTTCTCTTTTTAGACAGGAAGGAAGCACGGAATCAGGAAATCTCACAGGAACCTGCTCTGAAAGCTTTATAACTCTTCTGGCTGTAGATTAAGTACAAGTAAGGAATTTATGAATGCAGTTTTTGCCCTTTAGTATTCAGGGATGAAACAAGTCTGAGGATATATGAGGAAAGACCTGATGAAGGATTTAGTCTAAAGCAGTTCTGTTCAGAGGAGGTAATTGTTGAGGAAGCTACCAAGAAAAGTAATGGATAAGAACAAAACCCAGAAGTCTTGTTCATATTCTCTCATAATGCACAAAAGAGAAGACACACCAAGGAACGGAAAGGAAGGAAACTTACAATCAGTAAGCAACATTTCGTAGTGGGCTGGGTTTTTTTAAATATAACATACATCAAATCCATCTACCTTAGGATGGCAAGCACTATATAACTAAAAGCTTGGTAAAAGTTAAAAGCAGAATTTCTACAGATAATGAGGAAAGCTGTCAGTACATTAGGCACAATATAAACACTTCAAATGAAACACAGCACTTGTGCTTGAAGGCATAAGTCAATCCTTGTGTGTCATTTTATTTTTGCAGCCTCTTCTGAGCCAGCAGATTCTAGCCCCCATCAAAGATTAAACATGGAGGGAGTGACTCAAGTGTCTAAACATAGGTGACTAGTACCATACTCGGTACTCTCAAATTATGTGACATATCTGCATGGGACTGGCAGATACAACGCAAGATCTACAGAAGACTTGTGCTCATCTGGAACAGCAGCTGAAAGGTCAGGTGGAATAGTCCTGGGCATCTAAAATGTCACTAAAAACATGTATTCAGCTAAATGAATCCCACCTTGGATCAGATACTTCTCTGATTCAGTCTGGTAGTTCCTATGTCCTTATGTTTGTATGATGTTACAGTCTGACCTACCTTACCATTGTGAAACATGAAACTGCAATATAGTGCACACCTATTTCAGTGCACACAGCTCAGGTTATTCTGGGATTTATCTTGGACATCTCAGCCCAAAAGATCTATGTCAGTCACATGTAGACAGGTTCTTCTCTGATATTCCTTCTTGAGGGAACCAATGCCAGCTTGCTGCTGCAAATGGGAAGAGATAAAACTTACTTGGAAATCCTCTGGGCTGCAGTCTTTCTGACCACTGCCTGCCTGTGGTTTGCTGGAGGCTTTGGAATCAGCTGAGAAGGCGTATTCTGGGGTGGCATCACTTTGTGCAAACTGGCTGTTTTCTGGATACTAGAAGTGGCACTTGATGTCTTGTGGGCATCAGAGCCAGCTGGCATAGGTATATGGCTGGTGCTGAATTGTGAGTAGTTGGCAAAGAGAGCCTGGTAAGAAAAAAAAAATGGAAAAAAAGGAAAAATACCACAGTAATTGGTGATTACCTCTCTCAATACTGCTGAGAGCTGATAGAGGGGGTGACATTTTTATGAGGGCAACCCAGGGCTCCAAGGACAGTCCTATACATAGAAAGAAGAGTTAAGAGGTCAAATCAGTTAAGCAAGTTTTAGAGCTGAATTTTATACCCTTAGAAGCTGGGACTAGCTTCTAGGAAAGCAGACAAGCCCACTATTGCCACAGAATGATACTATTCTGGATTAGAAAAACCAAGAGATCCTGTCCTCAATCTAGTCTTGCAGTGGGCTCCATCCTTGAAGAAGTAAAGCTTTTCTTGCTTTGACTAACTTTCTGCATTTATCTTGCTAAATAATTCTTTGTGTGGGAAGTGGGATTGAGACACAGTTCAAGGAAGGAAAAGAAGAAGGTTATGGGGAAGATGTTACAGTGCCAGTTGTTCAGTTTAACCCTGTAGGTGCTTGGAATAACGGAAAGGCTCTTGGGTACTTTCTTTAAAAAAGGGATGTTAGGTCAGCAGCTGACACAAAGGAAATCTCCAGTAATACCAGGGAAAAGAAAATATTTCTGTTCCTATAGCAGAAGTGAAAGTAAGTATCTTGGAGACTTGTCACCAGGAACAAAAGAATCCGCATGTTGAAACACTGGAGATGGGAGAATAAGTATCTTGGAGACTTGTCACCAGGAACAAAAGAATCTGCATGTTGAAACACTGGAGAACTGAGCAGTGGACTGGCAAAGCAGTGAGTGGGGAATGGTTCCCACAGGAGCTCTGCAAACTGCTCAGCTCTTTTCAGAAGGGAGCAACCCGCTGGGAGTTCTGCCTTGTCTTTCCTCGAAGTCAGATTCCCAGGGCAAAGAGGTAATAATACCATAACCATGCAGTTTGGCAGCTAGAGGTCAGTGATAGGAGATGAAGGGAGATAGGAGATGAGGGGAACAGCTGAGTGCTCGCCAGTCACCTCAGCATGACCCTGGGAGCCTTGCCTTTTACTGCATTTGTCCTCAGTTTCTTCTCTGGTGAAAAATACACAAAGCCACAGTGAGTGGGCTCCTGGCTCCAGAGAAAACCACAGTCTGAGGGCTGGCTGAGCCTCAGCACACAGACAGGAAAAGCCCCTCTCCCCCGCAATTCTCTGGCAAATGGCAGGGCAGTGGTGTGTGGGAAGGCATTTCTGACACACAGAGCTCTAGGGAGAAAAGGAAGCACAGGAGCCAAAACAGGCCTGTTTCCTAACTAGAGCTCACTGACAAGATGCCCTTGGACACCCAATCCTTCTTAACCTCTCCCTTCCCTGAAGCTCTACCTTGATCAGAGTTTTCAGATTTGGAGTAAGTAGCTTGTACAAGCGCGTAAGTCTGGAAAACAGCAGTCACACCCCACCTCCCCCCATCCAAACAAACCAAAATGGAACTCGGTTTAGTCTCTTGCATCTCAGAGTCCGACACATGGGGTTGGGACGGAGACCCTCAAGTCACTGTAGCTCTTTCTTTTTCAGGGGTGACATTTCATTGTGCTCCATTTGATATTACGCTATTTCCTGTAAGTTCTTTTTCTGGTTATTAAAATCACTATGATTCCAGGGTCCACAAAGCATACAGTCTTAACCCCTTCCCTGTGCTAACATGCAATGGCAAGGAGGTCCATCACTAAAGAAACAGCAAGCATGGATGCTCTAACAAAGTCTGATCAGCAAAACCTGGGCTGAGACCTACCTAAATGAAGGTCATGGATGTTTTTCTTGGGGGTAACGGACTTCCAAAAAGGCCTTTTGTCTCAATGCTGCGCTGAGATTCTGTCTGCTTTCCAGGCAAGGACAGGGAGATTGAAGGCTGACACAGACCATAGCTTCTGAATTCAGCTACAAAGTATACTGCCCTGCTGTGGACTCCATGAGGACAGGACAGGAAACCAGGAGAAGCGACTGTGCAAATAAAGAGGGCAGCTGGAGAAAGCAGAGCCTGACTATGCAAAGAAAAGGCAGGGAAGATATTTCAGCATATTCAAAAAGAGGAGACAGATCTCATCACTCAGGACTCTGAAGGGTCTAGGGAGAGCAGAAGCCTAAACAAACCCTGAGGCAGTCCTGAAGCAGGTAGCACCCTACATCTATTGCTGCTGCAAGTGCACTTGGAAACATGCTTCCCAGACAGGCAGATCTAACTTGATGTTGAAGAGATATTTGCTTCCCCAACAAGTTCTTAGGGCTACAGATCTGAAAAATAATTAGAACAGCATGAGGCTTTTCAGTTAAAAGTCATGTACAGCACTAGTGAACTAATTATCCTGCACAACTTTCTGGGGAGGCAGGACAGCATTAATGCTGCCTTGAACATGATGGATGTTAGCACTGAGAGCGAAAGTGATTTCCCCTAAGCCACAGCAATATGAAAAGCTAGGTTGAGAGCTCAGAGAAGATCCTGACTCCCAGTCTCATATTTGCCCCATTAGCCAGCAGCAGCTAAGCTCAGGCTGCTCATGATTAAAAGCAGGGTAGTACTTTGAAGAACAGCTGATATATTAATGATCTTCAAAACCAGAAAGAATGTTCCTGGCACTTACCATCCCTGTATCTAACACCCATCCCCAGCACAGCAATGGAACAAGTGTTGCAAGCAAAAACATGTTCACTCTGTGACCCGAGGAGGTAATGAAGCTCATTTCCTGTGTATCTGTCTCAGGGCTGAATCTTACAGTACCCAATATAAAGCATGCCCCAAATTATGCCTCCTTTCATGGGTCTGGGGCATTCTTGTATTGATTTTCTGCTGTCTAATTAGAAGTGGCCTCAAGCTGCAGCCTTTGCCTTAATCAGAGTAGTTGAATCCCCTTTCCAGATATATGGCTTGTTATTTTCATAAAATTTGTATGAAACAGCCTTGAGATTTCCATCTCAGTCATTCAGTTTAAATTGGATCACCAAGTCCGAAAACAATGAGAGACTCACCAATGTATGAGAACTGACAGACAGATGCACACACGTGTATTGCATAAAGATCTGTGCAGCTAGTTCCAAATCACAAGCACTGGGAACTGAAATGTTTATAAGCAATAAACAATGATAAGGGTTTAAGTTTTTAAAAAAGCAAAAAAAAAAAAAAGCAAACCAAACAAAACAAACCCCACAGCTTTTAGAAAAGCAACTGTATTTCAGATGTCATTGCAAAAATACAGAGAATTAAAAGGCTTGGAAGACATTGGGAGTCATGCAAATTGTTTAGTGATTATTTTGAACACACATTAATGCATTCAGTTATATCAGTTTGGATACAATAATCAGTTGAGTTGAAAATTCACGAAGCGGCAATAAAGAACAGGCTCAAAATGTACTATTAACAGCAATAGTGCTAAACTGCAGTAAAAGGAGCATCTTGGGTCATCAAGAAACCGAAAGAGTAAAAAATTCATGATATGCAACAGGCTCTCCCGAAGCATGTCTTCCTTGGTAACTTCTTTAAAATGAGATTAAAATAGACTATAATGAATTGACATGGTGCCTTCTCCTTTGTCTCTCTTTTGCTACTGGGACCTCTCTAGGGCAAGGATTGGACTGTATAATTGTATTGAAAAGATACTTAACACGTGGGCATTACCATAATTCTAATAATAGTGACAGGATCAGAAACTTGGTGACCAAATTTCAGCTGGTATAAATCAGCACAGACTACTGCTTTCAGAACAGTTGTTCTGCTTTACTTAGACTGAGACTTTGACTCATCAGTATCACAAGACTCAAATAGGAAAAATGGCAGTTAGTACATCTAGTGGGAAAACAATCTGAAGGAGAAAGCTGCAAAACAAGAATGAACAAGAGACTGAAGGGAAAGACAGACTGCAGATCTGACAGCAGTCCAATATATAATAGTCTAGAAAACAGTTTAATGATGCTTAAGGCTGCATTCAAAGAGGCCCTGTGTCTTCAGGCAGGAATAATACAGTTCTAGAAATACTAGGAATATTACCCTGAATACTCAACATTCCCAGTCAGATCTAAATAAACTGCAGGGAATTCAGAAAAGAGTCACATGTATTAAAAGAACACAATTTTGCTGAACTTCATAAAATGAGGAATATTTCAGACAACATACCATTTTTAAATAATTGAGAGAATTATTTAAGATTAATTTAGCCCTATGTTTTCTAGCATGAAATCTACTTAAACCTCCGATTGAAAATGTGATTGTAACTGACCACACAACTCATTAACATGATGTATGTATGGTTTAACGTAAGCTTTTTTGATATAAGCAGGACTGACAGGGATCATTCCACTACACCACTGTACTTTCCTTGTTTTAATTTAGCTTTTTTCCCACGTGAAATGTTTGGCATAAAATTCTAAACCCAGTACATGTTAGGCTAAGCAGACAGAACATAGCCACACAGAGAAGGAGGGACCTCCCTAACAGCTAATGGCATCTTTCCAGTACAGGAAACAATTAGAGAATAAACAATGATGGTATATTAGCTGCCTTGCCAACTGCAGCAGTGATACTAACATCTAGGTCATAATGTGTCACATGAAGTCTCTTTTAAACATTAAAATACTGCTATGAGCCTGTTTTTCTTGTCTTTTGATTTGATTTTGTAATTCTTGTTCCTTGATTTTGTTGATAGCAGATCAACAAAAGCTTCTTGTCTCCACTTTCAAATTCTGCCCCTTTCCATTTTTGTCTCTTTTCTCAGGTTCTGTATTATCTCTGTTCTTGAGCCTTATTACTGCATCCATTTGTTTGTTAGGTTCTCATCCAGTCAGTTTGGTATTTCTCCTTTTGTCCAGGGAATAAAGTACCTATTCCGGCATCTGAGATCTATTTCCACCACACTACACTGCATGAACTAACTTGCACATACAATGAATGAAAACTGTTGGTTATTATTCCTCTTCCTCCACCTACACAGTATTTGCTACTCTGCAACATAGTGAACTGGTTAACGTACAGGCAGAAGCATTTGCCTATGTTATTAATCATGGTGCTCCTGTAATCTGTTCACATGCTATGCATATGCATATGACTCATACATTCGTCACAGATAGAAGACTGGCATGTAGTCATGTTGTATGGTCATGTCATATTCGAGGTGTGTCTTGAGATATATTAATAAATGCACTTCAGCTACTGACAAATAGCTAGCCTGCCTTCCAATCATAACAAGAACTTGAAAAGTCAGATGGAAGAGGCTTGGAGATACCCTGCATGCATTCCCCAAAGTAGAGAGATCATGACACTCTTTCAAGTGATAGACTTTCTGTTTTGGGGGATATATTTCTTCTGTTGAGAGCAGGCTGAGGAAATTTAATGTAGCAGGCAAGACAACAAAGGATGGAGTAGATCTCAATACATGGCAAGGAACAGAAAGGAAAAAGCAGGCAATAGGAGATAGGTGGCTTAGGTGACACTGACTAGGAAATGTGGTAAAGCCATGCAGGCCAGGATAAACTACATCATCTGTGGCTAAAAAAAAAGGATAAATGATTGCCACCAGGAAAAGGTGGGGCAGAAGTCAAAGCAGTGTGAGTGGGAAGGAGACAGATGTAGGGCAGGAAGTGTGTAAGCAGCAGCAACAGAAAGGCATGTTTGACTTGGGAAAGGCCAAGTCAAAGGACTGACATCTGAGAAGCTAACTAGCAGGAGGAAGAGGTCAATGACAGAAAACTAGAGAGGGAGCAGCGGATAGACAGATAAAGATGAGGGCAGTGCAGTGACTGGGAGACGCATGAGAGGATTGGTGCAATTGTAACTGGAAGGGGAGGTCTGGCTGAGAGAAGTGCCCAAGAGACAACCATTTTATTTAGAAGTTTTTCACTTCAGAAAGTCTGAAACTCCCCATGTTCAGAAAATACCTTTCTTCATTAATGGCAACTTCAGTGCAGCCTGAGCCCTGTGGCAATGGCCCCAATACTGCAACTCCAAACTGCTTGGCTCAGAAGGAGAAGGGAGGGAGAGAAAGTAAAGGGATGTTGTGGGGGTGAGAGGAGGTTTAACAAAGAATCATTTTAACAGAAACTCCTGAGTAATGACTCTGCCCCAGGCCAAGAATAACATCAGCTCAATGTCAGCAATTAGAAGAGGGCTCAGCCAGGCCCTGTGGCCAGCTCCAGCTTCCTCATAGGCACAAGCCAGCTTACAGCCTGAACTCATGAGCAGCCACAGCTGCCCACCCAGAGCCCCCTGGATGGAGATGAAAGGAAGACCTTCTGCTCAGAGAGGGGGCAAGATGACTGTAGGTGACAGAATTTGGGGATGAAAACTGCATGGCTAAGTGAGGGCTTGAAAGAAGGAGTGCAAAGAGTAAAGGCAGAAGGGCCTCTTCCAAGATGCTCCCAGAAAAGTATGAGGGCAATCTGCCTATGACCTATTCTCAAGGACCCTGACTAGTGACTCATTTTCTTCACAGGAGGGAGAGTGGGTGTTCAGACCTCTACGTTAGCTCTGTTCTGGTTTTGTTGTAGTCCAGTCCTGCCAGACTGCCCAGCAAATAGCTCCTTCCTAATGGAGACCAATCTTTTTTGAGTGAAGGTTTGTTCACTCAAAGACTTCCTTGCCAATAGCAGGGAAGCTTTTTGGACATCACTCAGAAGAAAGAACACACATCTCTCTCCATAACAACAAAGAAAGATAACAATTGCATCAATGACCTCATTGTAACCTTGGAAACTCCCCCAGACAGCATAGAAATGCTGTTCCATACACAGTGGTCCACTCTTTGAATCTAGGTGTCATTCAGAACATGAATAATATGAACCCTTTTTCATATTTCCTCTAGTTCTTAGACATTTAGCCCATCTTTTATCCTTGCAATTATAACAAAGGAGTCATGTATCCTTCAGACAGTTCCATGCAAAGAAGCGAAAGGAGATGTTAAATGTAGTAATAACAGAATGTGTAGGAGGCCAGAAGAAGATTTTCAGGGTTGCAGAGAAAACCTGCATCTGGCATCAGGGTCAGTGGCTATGCCTTCTGCACAGTGAAGGTTCTTAAAAGAAATTAATACAATTCTTAAATAAATGAAGATTCTTCTAAATAATTTTTGAGTCCCCTTAGCATACTCCTCCTTTGATAACTGCTCTTTTGATAACTGAATCAAACCGTATGAGAAGACATTAAGGAGGAGAATTTAATCAAGATGAAGCCTTGATGGGGTCTGTTTGACACAGGACACAGTTGCCAACACAATTTCAAGACCTTATATTTAGAAACACGGAAATACAACAGTGACCCAGTCTTAAGCACTTCCCAAAAAGAACTCAGGTCAAAGCAGGAACACATCATCAGTGATGAGATTAAGTGACAAAGAACTATGGAGACTGTAGAGAGTCCTAAAACTGAGGGACTATACAGGGATGTCCCAAACTGGTGCATTAAAGTAAGCAGCATGTCAGTAGCCAAATGAAGGTGAATGCCAATGCAGTGCAAGAAGCCATTGGAATTAAAGCATAAAAATACTATCAAAACCAGTGCAGATAACACCAGTTTTATTGCAACCTGCTCTAAGAGCTACTTCTCCACAAAAGCTGTGCCGTATGTGCTGGCTCTGGGTTGATTCTGTGCATCTAAGGCTGTGGCTGTGCACATCTAAGTCAGCACTGCTACATCCCAGTCAGGATTTTTTTCTTAATTACCTGGTGCCGGGCCTGGCTTTGCTCCAAAAGCTGTCGTGACTGAAGTTTAAGCTCCTGAAGTTGTTGCAGAGCAAAATTGAGATGGTAAGTTGGATGTGCCAGCGAACTCCATGTCACCTTGTTGTAGGCACTGTCCTCCATCTCTCCTTCCCGGGCAAAACGATGATTCTCTGAAGCCCTGATAAAAGAATAGCTATCACTATCACCACTCTGCATACAAGGACTTCTGCTTACAAGGCAGTGCTGCTTCCTGAAAATCCCTTAATACTTAGCCAGCTAAGAATTTGTATTAAGTGGCTCCAGCAAGCACATCACCTGCTTAAAGGTGCCATGTGCCAACTGCCATCTTGCTAAGGAGTTTCTTGAATTCCAGGCTGGGACTATATTATTAGCCATAACAACATGCTTGAGGAGAACAAAGGAAAAGACAAGAAAAACTCTGAACTGGAGCATGTCTGTGGCTGATTAGCATGGAAGAGAGACAGAGCTGCAGCAGGAAAAGATCTAAGGATTCCAACCACTAATGAGATAATTATTTATTTGGATTTGTAAAGGTTTTATTAATACGCTAACATAAAGCTTGCACCAAGCACGTGCTGCAGTGAGAGTGGAATAGAAGACAGACATGCAGTACAATATCCACAGAGAGGATAAAGGACTGGTAGGGTGAGGCTGCAACTAGGGCACATATTGACTTCATATGGTTACAACCCAAAAGACCTGAGGAGTCTGAAGACAGGCTCATTTCTTTCATCACCAGAGTAATGCAAGTCTTTCCCTGAGGAGAAAAGGCCTCCTGCAGAGAGGAAGGAGCTCTTACAATCCAGGCTTATACAGTGGGAGCTCAGCTGTGGCCTGCAACGTGATATGTACCAACAGGAGCTCACTGGCTTGCTTTGAAGTTTGTAAACCTTGTCAAGAAGGCAGCACCAGCACAGTTCTCCACAAGGTTGAGGGGCTTTGCAGAGAGCAGGTGGCAGACTGACAGGACCACAAGGTGTCCTAAGAAGGCTACAATGGCCCAGCAGCTCACACATCCTGGGCTCACAAGACAGGATGCCACAGACCCACTGAATCCGGACACCCTGGCTAATAAAACCTTCAAGCTTCAATGCCTGAGCTTCCCAAGTTTCTGCTGATCTTTGTCATGTTTCTCTCAACCACTTTTTCCAACTGTTTCTTTTGGATTCTCATATTAGACTTCCCTTTTATTTCCTACACATGTCATAAGTAACTGGGATGTAAAAGACATTTGGTGTCTTTCATGCCACGATTCGGAATGTAAGCCACGGTTTTGGCAAGGGAGTTAACTACAATCTACTTTCTTCAGGATCCTATCAAAATTTACAACCTAGATTCTTGGAACACGTCACAGCTTCCCTCTAATGTGTTGCACCTTCCCCCACAAGCTTCATCATCACAGTAAACCCCTAAAATGTTCAGAAGGATGTTTTAAAAAAGATCAGAAGCAACCTTCAGCCTTATGTACTCTCCCTCAAAAATAACCTAATGCATCCCTTTCAAAGCAAACTGACGACAGGACTCTAAACACTTAAGAGTCACTGTCGATGCTCAGCTCCTCAGCAACAGAGTAGTAAGACAACCCAATGGGAAAGGAGTTCAGCTGCCAGCATCTCCACTCTGCATCCTCTGGGCCTCCTTCTGCTTGGAGCACCATTCTCTTACTGGCCACTGGCTGTAGGCAGCCTTCTCTAGACTACTCTAGAAAGTAGAGATCCTACCCATGCTTCCTCAGTCCTCTGCTTCCCCCTTGTATCCCAGTACAACACCAGACAAATGACTCTCACTCCCTGCTCCCTTTTGCTACAAGATTCTCAGTTTCAGTTCTTTTCCTTTCATCAGTGGTTAGAAAAGTGACAACTGCAATGTTGCAGACAGTACACAGGCCCTGAAACCCAAATTGTATAGGTCTAAATGTGGCTTTGTGGTTAATCTTGAGAGATCTGCTTCCTGCTTCTGAATCTGCTTTTCCCCTTTCAACCCAATAATAGGGTGATGATCTTCTACTACTGTGATTTTACCTGCAGCTGCTCAGCTCTGGATCCATGAATATGTGTGTGTGCTGCTGGCCTCCCAGCACTGTTCCCTGTGCACAGGATGCCACAAAAAGCATAATCCAAAAGGAGGATGAGGCACAAGAAAATCTTTGAAACAATCCCCAGCTGTCTCTTCTCCAATCCCACCAGTTCACCACATGGATTATCAGCAGGTTCCTGTCACCTGGACTAAACTCCCATCCCATATCTAGTCCTTCCACTGCATAAATACAGACTCCACCATTCATTCTGGTGTTAAAGCTTACTGGACTTTTCCCCTGTGTGAAGCAGCTGGAGTCTCTGTTATGTTCATTCCCCCCATTCCCATGAAGTCAGCTCACACTGCAGACCAGCCCTTGAAACAAACACCAGATACAAAGGTGAAAAGCATTCAGGAGCTCCATCAAACTCATATTAGTGCACAGCAAACAGCCTTATTAATCCCTCTTCAATACTATTGAAAGATTATGATCTTCAATACATTTGTTTTGAACTAAACAACAATCGTATTTGTCTATTTGCCTGGACTAATTTTTTTACACTATAAATTTCTCAGTTCATAAAATTTGGTAAGTTCATTCAAAATGCTTCCAAATAAAGTAAGCCACAGTAGGATAAAGGGGTTACCTCTCATGGATTTCATAACTAATTAAAACACATGAAACCAGAGCTAGAATAAATGGGCATTTCCAAAATGGAAGGATATTACCACTGGGGTCCCACAAGAATCTGAGCTATGGCCTCTCCTGTTCCAAACATTTATAAGTGATCTGGGAGAGGAGAAGAAGGGGAGAAAGAGAGTGAAATAAAAAAAGTTTGCTGTTGAAAAGCTAAAAGTCACTGTGAAGTGTGAAAAAAAATAAGCCATTACTGAATGATCAGAGATTAAACTGGTAGATGACATTCAATTTAATAACTATGAAGTCATGTACCCAGGGAAACACAATCCTGGTTCTACATAGTGACAGACTTTGAACAAGTTATTTCTGTTCAAGAAGGAGACCTTCTAACTACAACCATAATAGATTTTTCTATGAAAACATCACTAAAATACTCTCAAAAAGCAAAGTCAATGTTAGGAATTATTAGGAAAGACACAGGGAACAAAACCAAGAACACTTCTATGCTACCATATAAGCCAAAATCGCATCACCCCTTGCATAGTGAGGATAGTTCTAACCCCTGTGCCTCCTCCCTTCTCAAAAAGCATACAGTAGAACTGGAAGAAGTCCAAAGAAATGCTGTAGAGATGATCAAAGGTAAGGAACAGCTTATATATTGAGCAATGACTAAATAAATAAGGACTCTGCAGCTTAGAAAAAGGACAACTGAAAGGAAATATGAAAAATACCTATAAAATCATGAGTTTCAAAAAGGAAAACAGGGAACAATTACTCACTTCTCATGACACAAGACTTAGGAAAACCCAAATGAAGTCATCAGGTGGGCAGGTTAAAACAAGCAAAAAGATGTAGTTTTTCCTCATAATACATAATTAAACTGTGTTTCCTTCTTACTACAGGAAGTTAAGGACAGCAAAAATTTACAGGGGTTCAGAAATTATTAGACAAACTCACAGAAGCAAGAGCCACTGACACTGTTTATATACAATGACACCATCTCCTGGCCAGAAAATCACTGATTTCAGAGTCACAGAGAGTATTTGCAAAGGATCACCATTCCATAACATCACCTAATGCTCTTCCCACAAAATCTTCCATGGGCTATTGTCTGAGCAGGACATTAAACCAGATAGTCCATCTGGTCTGCGAAAATGCAACCAGTCATGTATACGTATCAGGGGTCTGAAACTAAACCTATTTCAGGACTCAGTCAGAAGTTAGAGAATTCAATTAAGCGCTCTTTAAGGTATTCAAGTTATAGGCTTGATCTAGAAAATAATGCCTGTTCCAACTTCTGTCCTATCTACCTCCAGCTCAGAACCTGCAATACATAAAATTTATCCTTTGATCTAAAAGAAGGCTTGGGAAGCTAAAGATTGAGTGAATTGTTCTAAAACATAAAAGTCAAGATGAAATGGAGGAGATAAAACTCTGCTAAAGCTGGATCTGCTAATAGCCAAACTGGCTTTGTGCCACAAGATGATGTCCAGTGCCTGCAGACTGTAGTACTGTGAGGGCCACTAACTGAAGGGCAAAACCTTAGTATCATTTCCCTGATCCTCATTTCTTTTGTTTGACATATCTAGCAAAGGACTTATAATGGAAATACATATACTGAAGAATGATGGTCTAATTTTTAAAATGCACTGGGATTGCTGCCTTCAACCTTTGTCTACTCCAGTGAACTCTCACATGCTCTCAATGGGTCTCTAACCTGTTTCAATCAATATATGATCTACAGGCCAAAAAAAATTCTTTAGGATATATCACCCATATAAGGTTGTTTTAAACTACGCAGGACACCACTGTTGAAACTATGCTTCTTAATCTTTAGAAAGAACTAAATTAAATGAACCAAAAAACAAAAAACCCCCCCCCAAAAACAACAAAACACACAAAAAAACCCCCCAAAACCAAAACAAAAAACTCAACCAAACATCAAACAAACAAACCCACAAAATCTTTGGCTAACATTTTCTTGCAGCATAGACAGTCTTGTATACAACTCCCTGCAGTTCCAATACCTTCTTCTCCACACGATGCAGCACAACAGCACTTACTTTTTTCTAGATATGATATTGAAAACAGTGTTGCTTGCCTAAGTAGATTTTACTCTCATGGCCTGCAGAATCCTTCTGGATTGAATATGCTTCTGTGGCTTGCTTCTTTGTAGTTGGAAATCAATAGAAATTCATTATACATAACTTCAACCTTTTTGAATATAAGAATTAAGCATTTCACAGCAGAAAGCCTCCATATTAGCAAGTCTTCAGATCACTTTCATGGAGGGATGCTCAGCTGCAGTTTTGGAAAGTCCCCATGTAACGTGTTATCAGGCTGCTGATACTATATCTAACGCAAAGCTTACTGTGCTACAGGAAAACAGGGCTTAGGATCTGAGACTCAATATGCTGCTGCCAGAGACATGCTCCAACTCTCAGTCTATCTGCCATGCTCACAGGAAAGCATCACAGTGCAGCTCCTAGTCTATCTCTGCCTGTCAGATGGTTTATCAAAGCATGACAGCACATTCACACCCTTCCTGAAGTTAGCTTTTTTGCTTAAGGAATTCTACAACAGGCTCAGCACAGTATTGAAGGCTGGAAAAAAAGCTGTAGAGGACCTCACACCTTAATAGATACTATGGAGTTCATATGGTAAACAGAATATATAAATACCCCAAACTGAAAGAAAAGCTTTTTCACAACTCACACTGCTTTTGGCAAAGCCAAAAATAACCAGAAAAAACCCCACACCCCCTGTGGAAATGAGGATCGTTGAGCCAGTCTGCTTGTTTTCAATTCAGGATTATTGTTTGAACATTAACAACTGACTGAATATTCATCTGCTCACATGTACAGACAACAGATACAGCCATAGGTGCATGACAGATATAGGCACAGATGCACACGAATGCAAATGGGAAATAGAAATTCCTGCCTATGCCACCAGAAGAGACTGGGTTTTGTTCTGTCAGCCAGGCTGGTTGCGAGCAATCTTCTCACAGTTTGCTCAGGGTAATTTATGAGTTTCTTAGTTTAGAGACCTGGCCAGGATTCAAGCCTTCGCTACGTACAGGAAATCTCAGCCTTGGCATTACGGCCCATCCTTTGTAAGCAAGATTCTGTCCTTCCAGCAGCAATTAGGGCTACTCAGCATTTTTGGCAAGAAACCTGCTGTGTTCCTTTCTTTCAACTGTAGTTTTCATAAAGCCTGGGCCAAAATTACCTCTTCCTTTCCACTGACAGTGTAAGACCTCTCTGCTGCAGCTTTTGCACCAGGCTTGCCTGGAACACCAATTACAATGGATCTCCATGCTATTATGATTACAACTCAGCCTAAAAGTGCTAGAACATCATGCACTCATCTCCAGATTTTCTGGTTCCAATTTCCCTTCTGCTCTAATTCTCTTTTCCAATATATGCAAACCTGTATGCAATCAACTACCTACACCTGGGACCTAATGCTAATGTACTAAAATACTCATAAAATACTAATACATTTGTTTGTTGATTACAGAAAAAAAAAGTCTCAATGAAATTCAGCCTTCATACAGAAAGGATGTTGCTATCAGCTCTTAAAAGAAAGCAGAGAGATGGCTTCTGTTCCCACTTCAAACAGATTTGAAGGGAACAACAAGGACTGAAGCTGCAGACAAGACCAGACCACAGAATGCCACTCACTGAGAAGCTCATAATTAAAAAGAACTATGTGCAAGTCTATACTAAAAGAATAACACCAGTAATTGCTACTGATAGCCCATGCTTCTTCTACCATTAATCATTCCTAATTAACTCATTCAAACATCTGACAAAGCAGGGTCTACTACACCACCACCACTGCTGGGATGGGTACCACTGCACGGTAAAAGACAAAAGGAGAGAACAACACAAAGAAAATCTTTACTAAAGTGAAACTACAAGGAAATAATCAGTGAAGAGGAAGACAATGCCAGAGTAGCAGAGATTCAGAATATAATTTTTTAGTGCATAGTTTGGATAGAAATTAGGTCAAAAGCTTCCAATGTTAAAAAAAAAAAAAAAGCCAAAAAACCAAAACCCAAAAAAACCCCCAAAACCCCCAAACAAAACCCCCCCAAATTTAAGGATTTTAAAGTATCACAATATTACAAATAGGGCTTTCATTTATATTTCAACTGAAGCCTTCTTCCAAAGGAACAGCTGGGCATTTGTTTGATACCAGCTCCTGTGTGGCAGGCAACAATATTAATTCATGAAGTATACTTGTGCTTTCTATATATCACTGACTAAGCAGGCACTTTCAAAACATTTGAAAAGTGCCTACAACTCATTGAAAGGCAACGCAAACTAAGTTCACATTACTTGTGAAAATGAAGCTTAGCATTCTTGAAGAATATTTCTCTATATTTAACCTTGCTTAGTTGGTGAGAACTGATAGGATGAGGGCAGCAGTCACTATAACTGGAGGCCTAGCAAACTGAGAAAAGAATTATCCTCTTTTATACAAGGCAACAAGCTGACAATGAAAGTATTTTGCATCCTTTCCTGTAAAGGCTGGAGCTAAGGATGAACAAGGGCCATCACTGGCAACAAGGGAATAGAGTGCATTTATAAATTGGTGCTTCCACCTTCCCCCAGAATGCAAGACAATCTTGGACAGCAGTTTCTTTCATTCAGGTTGTATGACAAGTCCAGAAAGCTTCTAGTACAACACCTTGGTGGACACCAGCTGCTAGAAAGTAGTTGGCATAGAAACTAATGGTTCTGACTAGTGTGGCAGCTCCCAGCATCCTGCTGACTTATGTTCAGGCACTCAGAAAAACACAGAACATTTTCCTTGGCACACTATACACTTCTTCCATCCCTAACAATAGGCCCTAGATTGGCTATGGAGCAATGATAAACACAGTGGGACAAAGCCCAGGATGTCGGGGGCCTGGCTGGGATGCAGGACTGTTGGGCCTCTCACAGTGCTACTTGCCTCAGGGCATTTCTTTGTGTTTTCTCCCTCTTTCCCTCCTCTCAGCTTCAACAGCAATAAATTAAAAATTGAAAAACAGAGCAACAAGTCTTTGAGAATGGTTTGCGTCTGGCCTCTGCTGTTATCAGGAGTGTCTATGAAAGAGTGACTTTGGTGCAGTTTAGTTAGCAAGAGTCTACATTTTAGCATGGTCCGTAGCTCTGACTGCTGGACCATGCATGCCCCTAAAATATGCAGCAGCAGCAATGTTACAGAGGTATCAAAAGGGAGCTTTCCAAACACCCACAGGTGAACAAAGCATTTTTAATATTTCTCAAAGAGCTCAGCCTGTGACTCTTGAGATCTGAGGCACAGGGAGCTGTCCAGAACTCACCGCAGTGCAGGTACTTGGAGACAGGGAAGGAGGAGGAAGCAGCTGGCCCGTGTAAAACAAGGATGCCATCACCTGGCCTGCAATCTACTTTTGAGCCGTGCAAGAGAAGCCAACGAAAAGCTTTTAAAGTCAATAAGTAGCCTGTCAAGGCACAATAAATGTATGGAACTGCATTTTGGATTCACATCCAGTTCAAAGTCACAAATACAATCTGTCATGGCGAAAGTGCTGCAGAGACGTGGGAGAGTTACTGTCGCAGCCCATCAATCAAACTTTCCCTTCTCAGTGATGAGGTACAGATGCAGGCACCCTGTAATAGTTTCAGCCTCAGTTTTTCAGCTCCCCACTTTGCCACCAGCTCAAGCTACTTCTACCTACACAAGAGGCTCCTACCGTCAGTACCTTTGTGCCATAAAACAACAGAAGGTGTGCAAGGTACATGTGAAAAGCCTTAGGACTCAGATGGTTTAAGCAAAGAACATGAAAAGTTCTGTGGATTTAACTACGATTTCCAGTTCCATTCACCGGTTAACTGTAATAGCTACCAGAGGCACCATTCAAGAATCCCAGGGCATTTTAATGCGCATAATTACTAGCAAATGTCAGGAGTCCCCCCCTGCTATTCTCACAATTCCTCCTTTCAACTGAGAGTTGATGCTGTTACAAGAAATTTATTCAAAAACAAAGACGTGAGCAAAAGCATCCAACTCATCTCATTGTGGTACAGGATTAACGCATGTTTCAGGGGCTGGAGAAGTCCATGTGTCACACTTCCAGCAGCACAACTCCTCAGGCAGGTACACATTCAGCATCAAAATTTTTCCCCTGAGATTCCCAATTAAACTTCTATTTTCTCAGTTTTATTGCATGAGCTTCACTACTAGAGCTAGGCCTCTCTTGAGCTTAGCCAGCCTTGGCACACTTAACTCCCTTCATCTTTTTCCTCTACCTTAGTCCCTTCTGGCCTTTGAGTGTATTTTGCTTTTCACTGAACTTTCTCCACTTTACCGGTATTTGGGGCTAGGCAAGTGCTCAAAACTGAGCACGTTATTCCAGATGTGCACGCACAATAGCTGTAAAGGGAAAGCCCCGCGCTTTCTTGCTCCTTCACTTTATTCTACAAGTAATATCAAAGTTCATGGGCTTCCTTCTTTTCTGGTATATGCTGCTGTATAATTTATTTCCTGCTTCTGAAGATTATTCGTGCCATTTAGAAACCTGGGGTTTAGAGCAAAAATAATTTCTTACAGCAAAGGCAATCTAGTGCCCACTCAGTTCCACTGCAGATCAGGAATGACATGCATTTTAGATCCTGAGTCCCCATATAAAGGCAAGGTCATGAGTGTAGCAGGCTAGAAATGAAGTGCATCAGAATGGTCTCTAGCAGGGGAAGGCCAGGGTGAAATTATGAAGCACTGGAAAACCTCTGCAGGCAAGGCCTGTTCTGCTTCAATTATTCCTGGATTTAGCAGGCATTATCAACTTCTTACTTTCAGGAGCGCTAAACATGCCAGTCTTAGCAAATGAAATATTTACCATTTGGGGGAGCCAATTTTTGTTGGGCATCTGGCAGCATCCTTGAATCCATGCCAGTTAGAAAATACTGTCAGTCTCTCTGAACTGGGGAATACTTGGCAGGTAAACAGCACTGTACTTTTTATTTCTATTTACACATAGTAACTTTGAAATTCACTAGCAGAATGGCTAAATCAAGAAGAAGAAAACTAACAGCCAGCTGGTGGCAAGGCTCAATGCTTTCATCCTGTTGTGGTTCATCAGGTCACTGGAGAAGCAATGAAAGCAACTGAGTGTATCTTCTCCATGTGATCTATATTAACAAAATCACATAGCCTTTCTACCCTCAATTAGTGCAAACACAGGGGTGAATTTTACTGAGCAGGAGGTGGTTCTGGCTTCACATTTCTTCCATATACTTCCACACCTGCAAACACAGACCCTGCAAAAACATTTTGACAGCAAGACATACATACAATAGGACTAACATAGAAACCTGGTATCATTTTGCTTTCATAAAGAAGTCTTGGGGAAGATTACCTGCTTAAATCTGGCATGCAATTGCCTGCATTGTGTCATCTCATACCCTTTCTCCCCCCAGTTTTAAAGTATTAATTAATGAAGTACAGACAGGGCAGGTAGACTCTTGAGCAAAGTTACCTCACTGTACTACTGTCTACCTCCCCTTTAAATCATTCAAAATTAGATATGTTATGTACTGCCTTAAATTTGATCGCTTGTCCTAATCCAGATAGAGTTTCTGAGAAGAATATATACACTCAAAAGGATTCAAAGTAACAGAAACTTAGATGCAATACTGCACCACTGACAAAGATGGAAAAGGTATTTCTTGTTACAGAAGTTCCACTGTAAAATCCTAGCATAGATCAAGTGAATCAAAACAAAACATGACTTGGACATACATTCTTTCACTTTTTCTTTATCAATGTAGGCAAGTCTATTGAAAACCAGACTGGAAAAGACTGATGGACTTTATTTATTCCTAGCTATATATTTGTGTGTGTGCTTTATGCAAGCAGATTTTGCATTTTATGGGTGGATAACAGCAGTAGCACATGAGGATGAAAACAGTAAATGGGCACTGCTGTCTAGAATATGCTTATGTCTGGGTCTGTAATTAAAGTCACTAATCTCCCCTGGAAACATATATTCCCTACTTTTCTCCAGAGAGGCAAGGGTTAAGTCAGGACCAGTAAGTAGCCCTGCACCCTGTAATGCCTCTTTTGAAAAGCCGCTCACACAGTTTACAGGGAAAGAGGGAGAGTGTGGCTGTCCCAGCCAACATTTGGTTCCTATTACAGTGAATAAATCTCCCCCTCCCCCTTTTCTTTCATTTTTCCCCTTTTTATATTAAAAGTCCATCAAACACGTTTTTTTCCTCAATATTTTCCATTAAGTTTCTTCCTGTGAAGCCTTTCCCAGAGTGTGGTGCTCTTTGCTATATATGCTCAACAAGCAGCTGCAAGATCACAACTGAATAAGAGAATGGGGAACGAAGCAAGCAGCTCAGGCCCCTTGTTCAAGTCTCAAGAAGCAAGTGAAAAGTTAAAGTTGGGCTAAACTGGTGAAATCTGGAACACTGAAGAATAAACAAACAAACAAAAATCAGGCTGTTGAGTTTTGTAGGGTTAGGGCTTCTAACATGGGAGATAACAGTCAGAGTGCTTTGCCCCTGCCACCATCAGCCTCCCAAAAGATACAGCATAGGACGACATTACAATACAGGGCCTTAAGTATTCCTCCAGGATTGTGCTGTTCAGATCTCATACCACTTGAGGCCCAACTGACTTTTTTAGTTGTGCCGTATGATTCATGCTCCTAACTTGTGGTATTTTCTTGTCTAAATATTAAATATCAACTACAGAAAGAAACCTCTAAAGAACATAACAAGCCACAAAGTTCTCAATTCCACAAAATTTGCACTGAAGTTCATGAAAGCAATTGACTTTGCTGGATATCCGGTATGCCTATTGTTTATTGTTACATTGTAGATGAAGATACTCTGATGGGGTATCTTTTAGACAAGACTTAATAAATCTGACAGTTTAGATGGTCTGTCTATAGGGATGAAGTATACTGAAGTATACAGTTCCCTGATATCATGCCTATAAATTTCAAGTACAAGAATTATAGCTAGATAATAGAACCTCACAGAAGTAGCAACACTTCTACATTTATAATCTATATACCTAAAGGGAAGGCCAGAATCTGTTCTGCACTTCCAGAACTAAGATGTATAAGTTCACCTATTCAGGGATTGCGGAAAGTGTCACCTGAAAGCTAGCTGGGCCACAGTCATATTAGGAGAAGTGCTCCAGGTTAGAAAGGTAGAGTAGCAGCATGGCACCAGCAAGATGCATCTGCTGCTACCACTCAGTAATAGAGCTGAAGCTGTATACCATCTAGCTGCTGAAATACAGTAAAATAAGAAAAAAAACACAAAACAAGAACTAAAGGTGACTTCTCTGAGTCCTTGCTGTAAGGCTGCATGCTTGTGGTTAACAGCCTCTTGGATCTGGATAATTCCTCAAGCACTGATAAAATGGCAGAGTAAAGGTCCTCAAAGAGACCTTTTCCCTTAAACAACTGAAATTTATCAATCTAGCTGCAGTGTAATGAAGCTAAAGGAGTTTCCCAGTAAAAAGGAAATAGACTTAGACAGTCCCCTAAGCACAATGCCACTTGTGCGCTGGCCAAAGCAGCATCTCTAGCATTCTTCTTTTCCCCACGTTATAAACTTGATTCTGTATGTAGTTTCTGCTTTCCTTGTCCCTCAACTGAAATTAGATAAGGTAAAAAGGTATGACAAGAAATAAATTCAGGATTTGAGAGTGATCTCCCACCTGTTAAATAGAATATTCTCCTTCCTCAGGTTCTTTTTGCAGTTCTCATATGCTGGAGTTGAGAGAAAATTTCTTACCTCACCGCCTGTACAAATCAACTCACCTGCTGTGGCTCCCTGAACATTTAACAATGGCTGGAAAAAGAATAGGAAGAAGTGACTGTGTCTGTGTCAGAATACACTTTCTAAAATTCATAACAAAGCAATTACATAAAATATCATTTGGGGGGGAGGGGGAGAAGTGTGGAACATGCTCAGATCCACAGAGAGAATACTAGCATGAGTTATTAATAGATTGCAGAAGCTGACCCAGTAACCATATATATTGGATGGATGAGAGCATCCTATCACACACATTGCAGGTATAAAAAAACCCTACTTATACAGAGATCACAGATAGATAGTACACCCAAACCATGAGATACAGACTTTCAGCCATCCTAAGCACAGCTTGGCACCAAAGCAGTGCCAGGGTTGTGGTGCTAGCAGTTTACAGCTAGCTTTTTTGGAATTCCTGCAAGCCTCACAATGGCCACACAGTGCTGTATTTGTACTGTAAAAGGTAAGTGGTATTTTTCCCTCACTCCACTGGTTACCCAACTTTCTTAGACACAATGGAAGATACTTTCTGGAAGTGCTTATTTCAACCAAGACAGCACAAATTCCTAGCAATTTGCTTCTCAAGCTAAAGCTGACAGAAGTTTTCCAAGTCTGTAGTGTTTCTTCTAAGAAACCTCCAGAGATACCCTGCATGCAAAAACTACTTTTTAGAAAAAAAATGCACTGAAAAAAAAAACCACAAAAAACCCAAACCCCAAAAAAATCCCCAAACCTCCCCCCCGCAAAAAAAAACCAAACCCCAAACCAAAGCAAACAGGAAAACCCAACAAAACCAGTGCACCTCCTTCCCAAGACTTCTTATGCATCTATTCCCCTCTACTGCCTCCAGAAACTGAGGAGGACATATTAGAACTGGATTATAAAGAACAGAAACGGCAAGAAAAAAAACTGCAAGAAAAGAGTGGAAAGACTTGTTTTTACAAAGCCTCACCTGAAAAAGCAAAGCTTTTCAAGTACTGCAGAGCAAGAATCTCCCCATTTTTTGTTTTTTTGGCACTTTTTCCTCCAACGATTAATATGACAGAAGCATACTGCCTTGTCAGAAGAGACTATTTTTGCCTCCTGGCTGGTCTTTTGTCTCAAGCTACTCAGAATACAGTCACCATTCCACTCCTATTATTGTTCCACCTCCTATTGTGATCTATCTGCCTCTTTGCCTGAAAACAGAGCTCAGCCTGCAGCATTTCCAGTTACCCAATGTTTCAACAAGAAATATCACAGAGGAGGTCACATTATCATAAAAAAGTTCAATATTCAGTGGAATAAACTGAGTTAAAGCATCTTGGTTTTGGCAGAGAAGCTTTAAGTGAGTCAAGTAGAAGCTCCCAGTTAACTGCCTTCAGCAGATACAGCAGTAAGTGGTATCTGTTCTGGCATCTGTTTAACAGAGACCTTACATGAAGCTTTAGTTTAGCTACCACATTTCTGTATCTCTTTCCTTATTGGAAAGATCATCTGGTCCCTTTAGTCTAAGCAAGGAGTTCTGGGGCATCACGAACATAAATCTTTACCTATTTTACGTGCCCATTACAGAACACAAGATCAAAATTACTATGACTATTTTGGGAAAGGACTTAAAGCAGAAGAGAGGTGAGGAAGCAGTAATTAGAAAGGCAAAGAAAACTGAAGTGAAATAAATTTATCACTCTAATTGCCCTAAACAAGTCTGACATGTGGCACAAGGCACTATAATTCAAAGGGTAAAATATAATAAAGTAACACTATTGCTAATGGCCACACTCTTGGTTTAATTAATTTTATTTCCCTTCATCCTGGCACTGTAAAGAAGAATGCAACACATGAAGGCTGGGGCAGAAGTACTGCACAGGGTTAAGGCAGCATACCTGGCAGCTGCTGAAACAGAACTTCAAAGTCCCAGCTCCCTTTGAAAACCTACCAGGCAAGAACCACTCCTCCCCTCCAGCTTCTTTAGAAGCTGGTACACTTAACCACTTCAGCATGTTTGGCAGTTCTATAGCCACTTCCAAAGCAGGTGGTAGAGTGGAAAATTATGGGAGAGCCCCAGATCACTCAGTTCTCTCCTTTCCCCAGCAAGCAGCAACTCATGTACTGACCAAAGCAGGTCAGCTGACAGCCAAGTAAGCATAGGGAACAGGGAATTTGTGGTTACACCTCTGAAACTACAGAAAAGGCCCCAGCTTATTTCATTAAAGTGGGTCAACAATCTCTTTCTCCAGGAAACTGGTAACTCTGATGACTGACAAAGTCTGTCATTAGAGGAAGATGAGTAAAAGGATATTCAGATAATTATATTGTATAGTACAAGGAGCTGGCTCACTCTTAAAATCAGTTCTCAGACTTGTCTAGGATTTGTTGAAAGATCCCTCTCTGTCATCTTGTCTGCAAAAGATGGTCAAGTTGCACAAAATTTACTTGAATCACCTAGAGCTTGAAGTCTTTCACATGAGATTTCTGCCTCTGCCTACAACTGCAGGCTAGGAGGTAGAGACTTAACTATAAGCACTGTTTTTATCTGCAGCACCTAAAAAAAGAGCTTTCAGATTCTGATTATTTGAACAGGCACCAAATTTGTGATGTTTCTTCCTCCAGCATGGACAGAAGAGTCTATGATGCATAGGAATGTCATAGGAATTTGTGGTTAAAGATGAAAAAAAGTTATGCAATCCTATATTCCAGTCCAACCCAATCCCTTTTTCTAGAGCCAAAATGGAATTGTTTCCTACAGTGTACAGAGAAAATTGTATAATTAGACTGAAGCTCCCAGACTCAGGAACACAGATGGGAACCATGGAACCACTACCTCAGGAATTTCACCAAGTGATTGCATGTAATGCTAAGCATGAGCACATCAAAGATGCAGCTGCAGACGCTAAACCCTTATAAGGGCAGACTAAAATATCCCAGCCACTTAGAAGAATAATGCCCTTTCAAGAGTCCCCTCCTAGTATAGATAAGGCACATCAAGAGAGAACAGTAACAACAGCGTCCAGTGTCTGACCAAGAAATCTCCATTCTGCGCCACTTCTTTATACTTGATGCCTTTTGTGATATTTCAGCAAATGCTTTACGTAGCATTGACTTTTCTTAAAAAAGCCAAAACCAGTGCATTTAGCAGGAAATGAGTCTGTAATAGAGACAAATAAGAGCCCAAACATGGCCTCCAAATGGCTTGAGCTGAGGCGAGTAACATTTGCAATGAGGTTGACCTTCCTGTTGTGTACTGTGTTTATGGCTCTCTAGAGACTAGTTGGAGTATAACACAGTAATCAAGCTCTCCCATAAAGGCAAGTAACAGACATCAGAAAAAAATCTGAAAGTAAATGACAAGAGTAGTTGTTACCTAGTTTTGTGATCTAACAATATACACCATAAACATCAGTGAGAGATTGATAAACAAGATGCAAACAACCATACATTCTGCAGCAACAAGCAGAACAATTCCCAGGCTATGAGGTTACAAGGTATCAGGAATTTAGTTAATTTCAGAATTTTAAATACCCAGCACCACAATTCTCTTTTCTTTCACTGAACTGGTTGGACAGAGCCTTGGGTGACATGGTTTAGTGGGAGGTGTCCCTGCCCATGGCAGGGGGGTTGGAACTAGACGATTTTAAGGTCCTTTCCAACCCTAACTATTCTATGATTCTAACTGCTCCTCAGTAACACAGGCCTAATGTCTACAGTCAGGTTCTGCAATGCTTTAGAGGTCATAATATGTTAAAAATCTGTTCTGTTTAGAAAATACCAAGGCAGCAAACAACTGCACTATATGAATCTTATTCTGTTCCCATGCTTCAAAACAACCTAGAAATTCATGCATAACTTCCATTCTCTTTGCACAGATAGTAAAGGATACTTTCATACTTGAATCATTTGGGTTAGCATAAGCAGCAGGAAAGTGGAATTTCAGAAACAAATGAAAACATGACTCTCACCTTTGAAAAAGAAAAAACACTTATATAAGTAACTTCCTGAATGGGACAAAATATTTAAAACGCTAAAAAATGGATTGGATCCAAGTTTCTTAAAATATGCCAGAATAATCCAACTATTAAAACTGGGCTTTCAAAAATTATACCAGCACCTATGAAGTTATTTTATTTAATATATAATACGAGTATTTATTTATACAGATTAAAATAAAAAATTAAAATATTTGTGAACTTTGGTAGCAGAGAAAGTTATTGTTCTTTTGTTTAATTACATTAATTCCACGTTAAAACACAGCTCTTTCTTGAGGGTTTTCAAATTAGAATATTATCAAGCTCTCAGTATTCAAAACCAAACTCTCTGAAAGGCAGCTGTTCCAAAAATATTACTAGGCAGCCTTTGTTGGAACTGCTCACATAGGATAAGCTCTGAATTTTCTTGATTTTTTTTTTTTTTTTAAGGAATTTTGAAACCAGAAGGCTAGGGGAGTGCAGTCAGCAGTCACCAAGAGCTCACTCCTTTGGACAATATTCTGGAGATACACGCAGTTCTTTATCACAAAGACGTGTTATCAATGCACCTCATCTCAAGAACCGCAAAATCTCTGAAGAAACACTTTTGGGGCTGTCTGAGTTTCAAAAGCCTGTGCTTAGAACTTCCACATGCACCGTTTTTCTTGTTGATTTCTTCACAACAGATGAGGTTGTGTTCCCTTTGCCATGTTGACTGCCTGAGTTGAAAAGCCCTTAACCACTGTTCAAGTTATCATCCACTAGATATTTACAGAGAAGCTAAAATCTTTAGCATCATGACACTGTCAAAGAATCTTACACCCAAGTATCTTCTAGTAGAGCTGAGATTAGAAATACATTGAACAAAACATTCTAAAAAGTTATTTCAAGTTTTCTCTAACACCACAGTTTGAGATCTTTTGGGAAACAGCCATGGGAAGTAGAAGTCACTACATTCTAAGCAGTATATTGTCTTTAATGTACTAAAACATTTTCGTTTGAAATTCAGAATTATTGTTTATAAGTGATAGAAGCCATAAATCCTAGATACTTAATCATCAGTACCATAAAAGACCAACATAGGTGTCAAACCTGAGCTTCCAACTAATATAAAGAATATTATTCTATTTATGCTGTTCTGTAGCTAAAAATCTCATAAAAGAAAATCCCTGAAAATGCTGTATTAGTTGTAAAAATAGATAAGGATCTGGAAGTTCAAACAGTTTCTAGGAATGCCAAGCCTTGGTCAGTGTGACTGTTACCTCTTTGTGGATCTACACTTGGTCACCACCAGCAAGAAACAAAAGTCTTAACTTAAATCCAAATCTCAGCATCTGCAGCTTTTCAAAGCACTAAGCAAAGAGAAGCTGACACTTCCTTTACTCATCAGCATCTTTATCCCAGTATCAGAAAAAGAAACAGATGGTCCAGACTTAAGGTTTCCTCCTCCTCTTCACATAGTCTACCAAACTGAAAGTTTTCTGAGCTAAGTTTCGAACAAAACTCAGTTTTGAACACTGAAGACATACACAGCTCAACTTGCCTACATTCTTCACAGACAACACTTTTTTTTCCAGCAACAAGTGAATAAAGAATTCTCTGTGCATACAAAAGGTTAGACCACATAATCTACAGCCCTTTTACTCCAAAGTGTGACTCTTGCCCAGGCTGAGCATCCCTGACAGACAGCTGCCAAGCAGCATGTGCAGCACTGCCAGACAACAATCACCTTACACTAACTTTCCATTTAATCCCTTGTGCCAGATAGCAGAAGGATAGAAAGGGCAGTGGAAGACATTTAGTGAGCCAGATGCAATCTGAAATTTGAGCAAAGAAGCCATGTGCCATCATGGATACCAGCAGCTGGGACATAAACAGTGCCTTTGATAAAGCTCCCTCATTTTGAAATTCCTTTTATTAAAAGTTGTTATCTCAGGGCCAGTTTTCAGTAGACTTGGATCAGTCAGGCTGCCTTGGCCTCTCCCCACCTGGTCTACTGTGGACAGTAACTGGATGAGAAATCTTAATAAAAGTTCAGTGAGTGCAACAGGACAGTGTCTGGAAACTGCACTATCTTGAAACACTACCTAGCTTTTTTCCTTTTTTTTTTTTTTAAGGAGGATATCCATCTTTTAACTATTGTTACAGAATAAAACCCTAGAAATAACTGCTTGTGATAAAGGATGTGACATTGCAGAGCCTGCCTTTAACAGTGCACTTAAAAATCTTTGTAATTAGCACTGGCTCTGGACAATTCAATAACCATGTTTCTTGAGTCACCAAAATGCTTTCTTGCTCATTACCAACCACGTCCTGTTACGCAGAGCGTTTTGATCAAACTGCTCACTGGCTGACAGTATACAGTGTTAGGTGAAGACTAAGAAAGTACTGCTAACTACAAATGTTACTCATTATTCTAATTCACACAATTCCCCAAACGAAAAACTGGTGTTCCACTGTGGAGCTGTGGCTGCTCCATCTTCACACTACATAACATACATACACTTCTAAAACCTATGAGCTAATGAAGAGGATGGCCACGTGCACAGGGAAGCTGAAATACTTCCTGACTGTTCTTTTTACTTCCCTTTTTCAAAGAGATTTTTCTTACACATTGAAGCCCTGCATGGCTCAAACAGCTGCTGCTTGATACCTTGTTGTGGTTTAACATACCTGCAGCCCAGAGAAGCCCAGGACAATAACAGGCTGTCATGGAGCCAACAGCATACAATTCACAAACTCTTGTGTCAGTTGCAAAACCACCCTATCTGAAAGATAGGGAAAATTAGGTGACAAAACAGGATTTTCAGAGGAACAGCTGACTAACATTTTCAGGGACAGAAAAGGGGTTTGTGCTTTTGGCAGGAAATTCCCATTATATCACAGGATAAAACACCAAAGAGTGGCATGCTTATCCTGCGCAAGCCAAGCTAAAGCATGACCTCAGGCTAGACAGAAAATGTGAACGTGCACTGGTGGTGGAGAGTTCACTGTACAAAGTGGAAGGTAGCCCCAAACCAAAGCCTAGCAGGAAGGAAACCCCTTTGGCCCCTTTTGCTACCTCCTGCTCTGGCATTTGTACTTGGTCACTGAAACCCTTAACTCATCTGAGCTTGACTCCAGGCCTTTTGGCTGTTGGCTTCAAAGAGCTGCCCAGAGACTACCTCACATGAGGGGTGCCTTCTGGAAAGGCTTTCCATATGGATCTCAGATCACACCCTGCTCCCAACATCTAATAGGTTTACTAAGACAGCAAGATAATCCTAATTCAACTTCTCTTTCTCAGCTGTACAACACCAATGTCTTCAACACAACTGTTTAAAACTTTTGCTTTCACGAGTAGCCAAACTTCTTTTCAAACACTACCCTGTAGATACATTTCTTGAAGTGAAAAGGTAGAGAACAGACCTGGAAATCTTCAAAATGTGAGTTCAACTTCAGCACAGCACTGGAGACCATAAGGCAAATGAAGGAAAAGTTGCTAACCTGTCCTGTGCTTCATAATCCTGGCTTACAAAGGGATTTCCATTTTTACAAAGCAGCATTCTGTTGTGTGTCTGGTAGGGAGGATATACAACATGCAGCTCTGAGATTTCAAAGTGCCTCGCTGTGACCCACAGGAATAGCACAGTTCAAAGATGGGCCCATTCAATCCCTCTGTTCTTTGGCCAGATGGACCTGCCCTAAGATCAATGCCAGAAAGGACGCTCTTCTGGGAAACTTCCCAATGCCCTCTCAGCTGCACAACTGTAATTCCAACAGCTATGGCGCGGTAGTACAGCTTTCATTTCTACCTCACTACCTGCAAGATCAATCAATGGACAAAATTTGAGGTCCTTGTGTAGGGAAGAGTCAGGAATGGATAAAAATACTGCTAAAAAAAGAATTAGGAAAGGGGAGAAACCAGACATTTGTGGGATTCCCTGACAGCTCTGTGCAGAAGGAAGGGCTGGGCTGGAAAAAACAGGGCCCCAGGTTCCTGCCAAGCTGTCTGAGGCCCGTCCTTTCCAAATTGCTCAAAGAGACAGCCAAGGCTCCCTCGTAACCCTTTCAGAACTCCTCTAGAGAGAAAGGCTGCTGTGACCAGAGCTGCTCTCACAAAGTTCCAGACTTCTTGGGTCCCCTTATTCCTAGAAGGTTGTAAGCATCAGAGTCTATTTCCCCCATGAGAGTTACTGAAGTAAGATCTAGGGCCACATTAACCCTCCGAAAACCACTCTGGAAAACAACTATTTTAATGGTGATTGAGAGATTTAAATACATGCAGAGGAAAGCGAGATCTGGCAGTCACTTTGCAAATTAAATATCTAGAACCCATACAGGATATTTCAAAGAGATCTAAGATCAGGAATGGGTGTGGGGAGGTTATGAGTCAAGTCTTGCAAGATACTAAAAGATTTCAACTTGCTCTATATTGAATGAGATACTTATTAGAACAGAAACCAGCATGTGACTTCTGTCACAGCCAACAAAATCCTCTGGTGACAGCTGAAAGCAGGAAGAAAGGCAAGGAAGGAAGTTAAAAAAAGAAATGTATCAGCATGAACTGCCTATACCTGTTGCTCAGGTTTACATTCACTGCAACAATCAAAGAAAAACAACTGCATATTAATAAAAAACTGAGTGTCTAGCAAGGTCAGAAGCCAGCAAGATACTAGTATATGTAAGTTATGAGTCAGAAAATAAAGACACTACAGTGTTACTTATATAAAACCAGTGTCTTACTCCTTGTTGTGGTTTAAGCTTAGTCGTAAATTAGACAAAGCATGTAGCCTGCTTGTTTTCCCCCCACAACCTGTCC